>OY856411.1:275789338-276039338 GCA_963693085.1 Alisma plantago-aquatica | reverse complement strand
TGAGGCCATCCATGACGAGCCACGCGGCCTGACCAAAGTCGAGTCGGGCAGTCACATTGCTCGCTAAAGAAGATATGTCACTAGGCAATCAGGTAAATGGGTCATAGGACTATTGGATCCAGGTGAAGATCCATGTGGCACCAGGCTTTGTGGCTGGTTAGCATGTTGTGTGGCCAAATCTAGATGGCCAGATCCAGAATTAGAAGTCCAGGTCACTCTTGAATATGTATTCTTCTAAAATTCATATCTTGAGATTGGGAACTCATAATTTATCAAATAAGGTGTCTATGAAAAGATATTGATGCCTACTATATTACTAAAATAGAACAAAACATTTTTTGGATGTTTGATATTTAATAAATGTTAATTACTAAAAGATATATGATTTTTACGATTTGAGCATTAAAAATGCAAACAAATTCAAAAATTAGTGAGTATTTTATCTAAGGTGTACTATGATATGTTTAACATGATTCCACATCCTGAACTTTGTGATTTTAAGTTTTATCAAGATTTTTTATGGAAACCCTAATAAGGGTATTTTAGGTATTTCACCCATTAGTTGATTATAAAACAACATGATATATTTTATATGGACTCTAATAGACTATATGATTTGTATTTATAAAGGCTTTCAAGAGTTTCATTTATTATTATATGAGAATATAAAATTTGGGCCTAAGTGGCCATTATGTAAGATGGTTTGTGATTATTTGTGAGAAAACATGTATTTTATATGCCTTTTTAGTATGAAAAATGATTCTAATTATATTTTTCATCCTATTATATAAATAAGTGAGTGAGGGAGGTATAAGTGTGTATGTTTGGACTTTACTCTTGGTATATGAGGTATATACACACATATTACTGCATATGATATTTCTGGTTTATATGGGTATACAGTTTATGTGTGTTATATAATGTATAAATTGAGTTTAATTTAATGTTTAAACATTATATGAACTTTAAAGAAGAGTTGGCTTTAGTAAATAAGAATGCTAAGTTGGTATATAAGGTTAGGATGATGGATTTTGAAAATTAGAAATAAAGGAAGGAAATATACATGAACTTATAGACATTTGTTGATATCCAGGTAATTAAGTTATGGAAAGTGGAATCGAGAACACATTAATGAAATCATCAAGATCAAAGGTAAGTGGGCCATGTCCATTCAATTTTCATTACTATTATAATCCAGCCTACACATTCTATAAAGTAACTTAGAGAGTAAGTTACATTTAGACATTCAATTAGTAATGTCTATCTCATGTACAGTAATGATTTTAGTACTTAGACTTCATTAAGATGTAGTTATGTTGTCAAAATATCAAATTTTAGATTTTAGATATTCACTCATTTTTAGATAAGGTTGTTATACATTCAGTACATATTATTTTTCTCAAGCCAGCTATCCTACGTTTGAATGACCATATTAAGTCATATTTTAAGAGTTCAGTATATTAAGAACTTCTAAACAAGATCACTTCAGACAATAAGAAATATTAGAGTTCATATTCAAATTTAGTTTCTATTTAAAACTTAAGAGCAAGGATTCAGATTAAGAATTTCATTTAGTAAGTTTTGAGTTTCTAATAGAAAAATTTCAATGCATCAATTAAGTAAGACAAACTTTCTAAGATACTCATATTAGATTCAGAATATAGAATTCAATACATGTTTAGTTATTAGTTATCAGTTTTTAGTTTTAGTATAAGATAAGTTCATATTTAGAATTAAATAAGTTCAGATTTAAGATAATTAAGTCAGAACCTTCACATAAGACATTATATAATAAGTCTTCATTATGTTAGTCCTGAGACGATTCAGATGCATCTATTTCCAATTCAGACGAGTGTTTACTCCAATTCAGAGATACTTTGGTACCAATTCAGGGCATAGTCATGTCAATTTAGAGACACCTCAGTGTCATTCATAGGCATGTAATGCTAATTGAGGTCTTTCGATACCAATTCAGGGCATAGATATGCCAATTCATGATGGCTTATCATATAATAGTGGCCACAAATCAGATAAAAGACATAAATAAAAGACACATCGATTCAATATAAGTTTATAACTTTTACATTTTAGTTCAACTTTCAGTTATAGTATTTTCATGTTTATCTTATTAGAAATTCAATGCCACTTACTCTAACTGAGGTTTCCTTTTGTGCATGGCTGGGGACGAGATGTCTAAAGGTACTAAACTTCAAGAGATAGTCATGATAAGAGGATGTAACTACAACTTTAGGAGGTTTTCTTGGTGGGGCACCTTCTACACGATCCAAGATTATAGATAGAGTGCATGTTTTTGGAACATGTAGTTAGTATTTATTGTAATGATTTAAGCAATCAAGTTTGTATTCTAAGAATTCATGAGAATATGTACACTAAGTTATGTTGGTTTCTTTATATTATTATTGTTATGTGTCATGTTTGTGACACTCTAATTTTTTTGCTTCCGTTCATGCGATATGAAAATTTGGGGTGTTACAATATGGTATCAGAGCAATAATATAGATGGCTACTGGGAAAATTCTCATATTCTTAATTTATATTTCCCATTAGAAACCAAGTGAGACTAGATAGATTTAGAAAGATAGTTAGTAATCCTGGTTTTCAAAGAAATAAGTGAATGACAGTAGGACCTAAGGTTTAATTAGTCAATAGAAGTTGAGATATGTATTAGGGTTAGTATGTAGATGCTTTAGACTTTTGATGTTAACTTTAGATTTTTTTCATATTATGTTATCTCTTTTTCCCACATGTTTGTTGTATGGGACATAAGTTTATGGGGTTTTGTAAAGGGGATATTATATGCATAAATCTAAAGTTATTATGTTTTTTGCACTCTTTCTGGGGCATATGGTATGGGACATATGTACTATCAGGTGAGATATGCATGATAACACATGGAACTTTTAGATGTATGATCGGCCGACATGCATCATGAGGTGAAAAAAAATTGACATAAAAATTTTGAGGTAGATGGTCACCTAAACCTAATCACATACCTATTAGAACACCTAGAATGCATACTAAAGGTAGATAAGTGACTTAGATTTAAAGAAAAATAATGAGTGGAGGGTGATGAGGTCTTTTAGTTTCCTAGTATTCTTAATGAGAATTACAAAACTATTCATGTCTTAGGACCTACATCCCAATGAGGGATTAGGATCCCAATTCTAATCATGATGGTTGTTAATGAAAATACTTGTGGATAATAGGATTGATGTTATGAACTGAGTTTAAGCGTAAGGAATGGTGATTTCAAGAGGTGACTAAAAGTCTTGAAGGTATTCTTTAAGCATATTGTGATACACAATATGATCGTATGGACCAATGATCTTGGATCACTTCAATGTTAGATTTTTAATTATTTTCACATGAGATAGAGCCTAGAGAAGTTTCTTGACTAAGGTTTGATTCGATATTTCTGGGAATATTAATGGTTATATGGTAATATAGTGACTACAAAAACCTTGAACTTATTTGGCTAAGATCACCATGATAAGATGAGAAAATGTCATTTTAACTTAATAATGTAGCATATGATTAGAGGAAAAGAGAGTTTGAATGACCCTAGTGCAGGATTTCACAAACTAAAGTATGTGTTCCATGCCCATGAGTATTCAGTTATAGTTACTCTTAATTTGTTTACATATTTCATGCCACTCAACCAGATTTCCATAATTTACTTGATAATATGATCTCAACTAGAGTAATGTAGTTAATAATAATTAGTAAATAATAAGGTGTTAGCGATTTAGTTTCAAAGTAAAAATATGTTATTATTATTTCTCAAAATGATCATGATTTGTGATGTAAGTTCATTAAGAGTTATGCTTTAAGATTTCATGATAAGTATTTATCAATATCAACATATTTACATGATTCTTACATAAGAGTTTCCTGATTTATGTGATCTATTATTCTAAGATGCTAAGATAGGACATGCAAGTAAAAGTTTGTACTTTCATGACTATGTCCTTATTGTGCCTAAGACCTCATGTAGAGACATGTTAATTAGATTTCTTAGAATAATTATGCTCTAAGAATTAAATACACGATAAGATAAAATATTTGACTGCATTAAGCCATAATTATGTCTCCAAGATCAGATCTTGTATTATGAGTTAAGGTCATGGTAAGACCATGAGGTCAAAATGAGATAAGATTCATATAAGATCAGATTTCATGAGATGAAATGGGAGTGTGGAGTTAGACCCAGGCCCTAGTGTTAGTCAACTTGAGAGACATGACCCAGACCCTTAGTATAGGTCATGAGAGCATGTACTAGATTACAAGTCTCCAGAGAACGATGTATAAAAAGAAAGACTTAAGAATAAAGAGGGATTCATTATTTACGCTTAAGATTTTCCTATACAATTCCATGTTAGTTATATATGATACTTGCATAAGGAGGTTACACATAGTTAGTTATCCATGAGAAGGTTATACTCTAAAGGTGACGATGAAACTTTATGAAAATTGTCAAGAGTTAATAAGGTAAGTGAAATCCTAAGGTGGGTAGCCTCCTATTGTTTAGTCAAATTTCAAGGATGAAATTCCCTAAAAGGTGGGTAGTATTGTCACACCCCAATTTTTGGAACTTAAAAAGTATATGATACATGAATCATGAAATTACTATGGGAGTGATTTATGGTTACAATAAGGTTCCATCTAGTTTTCATGATATTTGTATTTAAATAAAAAGGGAATGTAGAGGGTATCTTTTGTGCAAATGTGACTGGTTTGGTAATATCATCAAAGTTTGGGAATTTGATATTTAATTTGATGATAAGAGGTGATAACCAAAGTATAATAATGAAGGAACTATGATGAATCTAGTTATTGGTTTGTGCCCTATACCTAGTTATGGTCTTAATATTTAGAAAGAAATGTAATATTTATCAAATTTATCACGAGGAAGATTCAATTGAAGAAAATTTTCAATTTACACTTTGGTTTTTGTAATTGGGGATAGGATTAAGCCTATGGACCCTTTGAAAGACTATGGAATGGGCCATATGCCCCATAAACCAACTCAAGCCTAATTAGGCCAATTAAGATTCACAAATGAGTCCTTGGAACACAAATTTTGAAATTTCAGTATTTCTTTCTAATGATAAATACTTGAAATATTTCCAGTAGATGGAGAACTAAAATATAAGATTACAGAAGAGATTTCATATAAATTTTTATTTTCTAGTGTTCTCGGTAATTAAATTTGTAAGTATCCAACATTTACTTAAAAAGTGAATTGGGAGTCACTATCTGACTAGTTTTGACCAAATATCTTGCTCAATGAAAGACAATCCAAAAATAAAGCAAAATACAAAATTAGAGACTAAATGGGATCTTCATGTAGTCTGTGTAATTATTTATAAGAAGTATACTTTTATCAAAAAGAATAAAAAAATAAAAAATGGGGTGTCGGGTTCACCCTTTGTGCACCCAAACGGGACTCAAACAGAGTCCAAAAAGAGTCTTCTAGAACTTGGAATGTCGCCCAAGATAGGAAGGATGTGATACTATAATAACCTCGATTCCTTTATGATGGAAGGGGGTCAAGTGATGGATTATCTAGGGTTTTACTTAAAACTGAGCGAGACCAAATTAGAAAGAAGAAGCTGAAGGCTGGCGGTGGCTGTGAGGACTGCTCCATGGGAATCCTTGATCTTAGTCATCCTGACCTTGAAGATAACACCATTGTATTTATAGAGGGCCAACCAAAGTCATTTACAATCTTTATTTGGAAAGTGGTGGACTTGATGTCGTGATTGAGGCCATCTTTGACGAGCCGCTATGGCCCGACTAGGTGTAGTGTCGCACAGTCGTGCTGCTCACTGAAGAAGATAGGTAACTGGGCAACCAGGAAAATGGGTCTTAGGACTACTGGAATGGAGTGAAGATCCACACGACATCAGGCTTTATGTCTGGTCAACATGTTGCGTGGCCAAATCTAGATGGCTAGATCCAGAATCAATGGTCCAGGTCAATCCTGAATAAGTATTCTTCTAAAATTCATATCTTGAGATTGAGAACTCGAAATTTATCAAACAAGGTGTCTATGGAAAGCTACTGGTGTCAACTATCTTATAAAACTAGATTGGAAAGGTGTTTTAGATGTTTAATATTCACTAAATGTTAATTACTAAAAGATATACGATTTCAAAGTTTGAGCATTAAAAATAGAAAATGACTTCCAAAATTAGTGAATATTTTACCCACTGTTCAGAAAATCAATCTGTGCGGGCGCATATACTCCCGCTTATGCCTATTCAATCACCCTACCACACCACATATTTCTAATTAGTCCACTAAGCGGTCCTGGACTGCATATACTCCCGCTTGACCGATTAAGCGAGCGATTAAACTCCGATTTTTGAAAATCCCACAACTTACATCCATGCATTTCAAAGATACATGCATACATATTCATGGGAATTTCATTATATATTAAAACTTAAATATATAGTCATTGATTTATATGTCTACACCATAACACATAACGATTTTCACATGCTTTTTATACAATTATATGAGTATATTTTGACATATTCACATGTATAAGCACATATATAATGACCAACATATACAAACACATATTTGTATATGTATATATACATTTTGATTTATTCATATTTATGCATATTCTCTACACATTTTCACATTGATATACATTTTTTTTAATATTTGTAAATTTATTACAAGTAAATTCGATATATATACATTAATAAGCATATCATACATGCATATTAATATGTTTATATGTAATTATATATAAGTGCCTAATCTATGTATCTATTTTTTATTTATGATCTCAACATATCATTTAATATATAATTAGTTTATTGAAAGGAAAAAAATCCAAAATAGCATATACTCCCGTATATACTCTATGTGGTACCCTCTCTGCCTTTACACTAAATGTCGCTTTCCTGAACAATGATTTTACCTAAGGTTTATTATTATGTGTTTAACATGATTCCACACCCTTATCTTTGTGATTTGAAGTTTTGTCAAGATTTTTGATGCAAACCCTAATAAGGGTATTTTGGGTAATTCACCCATGAGTTGACTATAAAATGACATGATATATTTTATATGGACTGTAATACACTATATGATTAGTGTTTATTAGGTTTTTCTATAGTTCCATATATAATTGTATGATAATATAATTTTTGGGCCTAAGTGGCCATTATGTAAGATGGTTTGTGATTATTGATGACAAAACATGTTTTTATGTGCCTATTTAGCATGGAAAATGATTCTAGTTATAATTTTCATTTGATTATATAAATGAGTAAGGAAGGTATATGTGTGTATCTTTGGAGTTTACTCTTGGTATATGAGGTATATACACACATATTACTACATATGCTATTTTTGGTTTATATGGGTATATCAGTGTATGCATGTTATATAATGTCTGCATTGTGTTTAATTTAATATTTCAACATTAAATACACTTAAAAATAGAGTGAGTTTCAGTAAATAAGAATCCTAAGTTAGTATATAAGTTTAGGATGATAGGGTATGAGAATTATAAATAAAGGAAGGAAATAAACATAAACTTATAGACAATTGTTGATGTCTAGGTGATTAAGGTATGGAAAATGGAATCGAGAATGCATTAAGGAAATCATCAAAATAAAAGGTAAGTGGGAAATGTCCATTGAATTTCATTATAAATAATTCTTTGAAGGCCAAAGACTTGAAGAAGGAGTGGGTAAGTCCTTGTTGAAGGCTGAAGACTCCATGGTTCAAGTGGGTAAGCTCCTTCTATAGGTTGAAGATCCTTTCTTGAGGTACTAAGCCCTTGGATGAATGAGGTTTTGTCTTGTAATATTATGATGGAATATAAGAGTACCAAGATTGCAAAGTCCTAGAGCATAACCACCTCTAGGTAGTGGACTGACTCACTTCAAGTTTGAAGTGTGGAACCACTATAAACCACTTTGTCCTAGTGTATGTTCTTCCTTGTCTCTCACCCTTGCTATGCATGCTAGTTAGGACTTCAAATTGGTTGTATGTTTAAGTTTCTACACTTAATATAATTTGGTGGTCTAATTCGTTTTGTGAGATTTGTGAAGCTCTATTCACCCCCTCTTTAGAGCCCTTGATCCAACACACCCTCCTTCAAGGGTGAAGGTGAAATAGAGATGGTCGACAAAGCTGATGATTGGGTGTTTTCCGTAGAGAGGACTTTTGATGGTATGGCATGTCCTCCACACCTAAAGGTTAGGTTTTCTTCATATGTCTTGGAAGGACCGGTAAGAGTTTGGTGGAATGGAATTGTTGGTACGTATGCCCTGAGAGCCAATCATGGGATGATTCATGGGATACATTAAGATTGATTTGATAATGATCAAAGCCAAGCTTCCAATTCTTTCTGGTTCAGTCATATGAGATAGTGATAGAACAGATTGAATGTCTAGAGAATGACAGTACTCAATGACGTATGCTTTTAGGTTGAGGACCTGAACGATGAGATCATACAAATGCTAAGAGTTTGTACATTCTTGTTATGTCCCTAGTCGGATGTCATTATGGAAGGTTGATAGATATAAATGACACACAAGACTAGATTGTAGTGTTGGTTGATGAAAGAATATCATTAGTCATGATATAGAGATATCAAACCAAACACATAGGTACTTGTTAGAGAACAAGTTTACCAGACAGACCCACCATGAGTTTGACACATGGAACCATGACATGGTAGTCACAGTTAGTTCTTACAGTGATGGTGGTGAGTGTGATTCTTAGACCTGAAATCACTACACTCAACACATGTCATTGGGTATACTTTGACATCATCAAACATAGTCTTGAAACATGAGTTGTTATAAAGGTAATGATTGGGTGGCTTTGACACATGGGGCTTTTGAGGGGTGAGTGATAGATATGGGATTTGTCCCTCCTGAGGGAGTTTGATATCCATGGCCACTTGATGAGTAGGATTGAGATAGGCATGCACACGCATGTGTGAATCAGTATGTGATATTGATTTCATACATATCACCTTCAATCTACTCTGAGATCAAGAAAATGAATGAATGTTGAGAGGATGATTGTTCCATGACTTGAGTTCATTCGGGATAATAGTGACAAAAGAATTATACATTTGCTGTAACACCATTCACAGATTGTAGGATTGAAAGTTGTTCTCCGACTTTCTATTTCACTTCAGTAGCACTGATGTGTGACTAGGCACCACTCTTTGCTTGTGAAGTCATAAGTGTTATGGAGTTTCACTACCAACGTGAAATGGACCTACATGGGACATGGTTTTTCCAAAAATGATGTTTAGATTGATTACTAAAGGAGTTTAGTAGTTCAATTAAACACTGAATCGATTGATAGCTCAATATCATAGTGTTCATGGTGTTGGACCCGTTGATTACAGTATCATATTGATTGAAACTGTGATTGACTGATTTGCACAAGTCTGCTGCTCCAACCGATCGACTCATGGGATGAACCGATCAGCTCAGGTTGGTGAACTGATCGGCTCAACTGGTGAGATGATCGACTCATGTGCAATGAACTGATCGGAGCAACTGTGGAACCAGTCGTCTCATGTGACCAACGAAGATCATTTGGAAAGTCGATTTTGCAAATACTATTTATTTCACTTGTACAAATTTGATTTGGATAAGGATTAATATTTGATTAATCAGAAACAAATTTGAAAGTCAATTTGAGTTGGACCAGGACCACGAACTGATCGGCTCAGGGGTCCCAACTGATCAGTTGAGGTTGAATCGATCAGCTCAACTCCCCAATCGACCAGTTCATGCTTGAAACGATCGGTTCAAGTGGCACATTTGGTTGTTTTTGTGGAAAATTTTGAACCCTTCTACTCCTGCTTTAATCCCACATTTCCCGGGGTATAGAACCATGTCCCATGACCCTCATATATATATAGGGGTAGTGGGGGCTTCAAAGAACAACAACTCAGTGCACCAGTTGCTCTGTAAAGTTGCCGTTCTCTCTAGTTTTGATAACCGAGAGAGAGCCCGAGGAAGTGCTACCTGATAAGGGAGGCACAACAAGGGATAGACAACTGTAGAAAGTGACTGGTGGCAGGAGAGTGTGGCGGTGACTAGTATGCCGACATGAGGGTGGGACTCCTTCGGATTCCTTTTGGGACAAGGAGATTGGAGTTCCAGGTGGTTCGTGTGGACTACTATAGAGGCGGGAGACTTCTGCCGCTCGTAGGAAATCTATCAATCCTAACAGTCTCGGTGAGATCAGGAGGTGCCAGTCCCAATGTGACCAGGAGTTGCACAGACACCGTCTAAGACCGGAGGTGAAGACTGCACTAGCCGTGAGGTAACATCGTCGAGAAAGACTTGGGACAAGGTATGCCTCTACAAACTATCCTTCCTATTGTATAGACACTGACACATTTCCTTTGTTCTGGGTTTGGGAGGAGAAAATTTTTGTTTCCGCTGCCTTCTCTGTCTCCCCTATAACCCAACAGCGGTATCAGAGCCACGTCAACTGCTTTATACTTTAAGATTATCGATATGATCGATTTTGGTTTGTCACCTTTATTTATTTCATACGATGTGAATAAAATTTGCTTTTTGCATGTCCAATCCCAAATCCACATATCCCAAAATACATATATGATATGTAATACAAATGCACTCCATACACGTCACCCTTAAATGAGTTTTGTGGTGGATGTATAGCGTGGATATGATCAATAAAACCTATATGTGTGATTGGTTGTATGTGGTTGCTTGCATCTCGGTCTGCGCACTAATTCCCTATCTCCTATTCCTGATGTAACTCGAGATAACTCGAGATTTCTTTCCTACCTTTGCTCCCCCCGAATGTAACTCAGGGTTTCCCAATTCAAATGTAAATAGGATAGATTTTTATTTCGTGTTATGTCAAAGAATGGCAGACAATCTGATGATGACTGAGACGATCGGTTCAAGACATGAACTGATCGGTTGGAGATCTATACGACCGACTCTTAGAGTGAGACGATCGCGTGGCGGCCATGAGGAGATGCACCATGACTAGGAAAACAGATCGGTTGGAGGTGCCAACCGATCGAATGGTGGCACCGAGATGACTGGCCAGAGCGAGCAGGTCATTCATGTGATGATTTGATCAACTCGGATGGATATAGCACTTCATCATGGACAGGTTGCATGTGATGTAGACCTAGATGACCGTGATTCCTCTTGGCTCGAGGAATCACATTATGATGGCCATAATCATTGCTTTTATCGTTTCACATGTTTTATGTGGGATATAGCATGTATATGATACATACTATATATTGTGGTGATTGGATATGTATATGTGCCTATAAAAACCAAATACCTCATCTAAATATTAATTCTTTTATGCCTTCCATTTGCGGCACACATGAAAAACTTGATCGACCTAGCATACCTTACGCCAGAGCATGGTGCGTCGTCTATCTCATGGAAGTGTGAAGGGTAAACATGTAGGTTCTGCCAAAGCAGGGTGCATGTTTACCATGTCGGCTTTTGGATTAGACTTAACTGGGGATTCTTAGAGCGTCTAAGCTTAGAGGCACAGAATGTTCATGGCAAGGTGTTGCGCATGTTCATTCATCAAGAGTTGCATATGATGCAATTGGCATGATGGCCTACCTAAATAGTCAAGATTGTGGGCGATCAGCCAAAGCTAACTCATGACTTGGTGAAATACAGATCTTGACCCACTAGAAGGTTGTACGCTGCAATCTTCGAAATTGATGGTGAGGGCTATCAATTTGAACAAAATAGTGGGAGTGATAGTTAATTAAAGTCCTAATTATATCATCAATCTTTCAAATCAATCAAATAAGTCAAAATTGAGTTTTGGACAAAATTGCATATATTTTCTTTTGTAGTACAAATGACAACAAACAACAATCACTTTTCATTGCGATCGGTCCTTGAGAAGGACAAGCTGAATGGGACTAACTTCCACGACTGGTTTAGGACATTGAGAATTGTTTTCAGTCAAGAGCGAAAGCTCTATGTCCTGGATACTCCAGTTCCAGAGGAACCCACTCCTTCCACACCAAAGGCAGAAAGGGATGCTTATAAGAAGCATTCTGATGATGTCATTGATGCAAAGTGCTTGATTTTGTGTTCCATGAACCACGAGTTGCTGAGACAACATGAGAACATGGGTGTTATTGAGATGATTCAGCATCTCAAGAACATGTATGAAGATCAAGCATGACAAGAGAAGTATGATGTCTCTAGGGCACTATTCAAGTGCGTCATGACAGATGGAGATCTAGTTCGTCCTCACATGCTCAAGATGATTGGGTATGTGGAGAACCTAATGAGACTGGGATTTCCCCTGAGCCAAGAGTTGGATATTGACATGATACTGCAATCGTTGCCAGAATCATACAGTCAGTTTGTGATGAACTACACCATGTACAACTTTGACAAGCCAATGACATAGTTGTTGGGAATGTTGAGGATAGCCGAGACACAGATGAAGAAGGACAAGCCTATGTTTGTGATGATGATCAATGACAAGAAAGTCAAGTCCAAGAGCAAGGGCATGGGAAAAGCTAAGAAAGGTTCTGATGCTAGCCAGCAGCCCAAGTCATCTTTAGCTCTCAAGGCCAAGGGAGGCGTGACCAAGAGAGGCAATTGCCACCATTGTCAAAAGCCAGGACATTGGAAAAGGAATTGCCCACTCTATCTGGAAGAACTAAAGGAGAAGGAGGCGACATACGTCTCCACGTGAAGGTGTCATGAAATAAACTTGTAACATTTTTTGAGGTATATGATACCAAGATATAAAATGTATAACACTCAATAAATGGGGCAAATGTTGCCGCCATAGTTAGGAGTACTTTAGTTTATTTTCAGCCTTAAAGGCATGTAATAGAGTTATGAACTATTATTTCATATTTGCTAATGAATAGAAACACTTTAATTTTTGCATATTGTATGACAATGAGGACAATTAATAAAGTTGATGTTTCAATCATTATGGAAATTCCTTACTTATCTTGTGATACTTGGTATGCATAAGATAAAATGATACCTAAAAGTTATTGATAACTCAAACAATCAAATTAGCATAAATCATGAGAAATTCATTTCTAGTTTCCATATGATCGAAAAATCTAGACTCTTTTGGTTAGAGAACCAGTAAGAGACATGGATCTCTTAGACATGATTAATCAATCTTCACTAGTGGTAGGGGGAGAATGATTATCCTATTAGGTACAATACATGTGATGTGTTTACATACCTATTGGAGCAAATGCTAATACTTCAAATGGTGTTTAGACAAATACCAATATGAATATCTTGAAGTGTTCAAGAATATCATAGATGAAGTATGGATTTGGTAAAGTGTTAATTCTTGATGAGATCAATGAATGAAATACTTGAACCAAATGTTTGAGATCCTTATGAGTGATTATGATAGTGTATCATAGTAAGCTCGTGATTAAGGCATGGTGATGTCTAAATCAAGAAGGAGTCATACTCTAAGGAGTTAGAGGATGATTTTCAAATAACTAAATTCTTCTTAAATAAAGAATACCCCACACTAATAAAGGACATTAAGAATCACAAAGAGTTGTGAGTTCTTATATCCTTGACAGATACACCTCAATTATCTATGTGATGAGTTCGTCATGTGATGAGTCAACTATCTAGATGAATATGAGGAACCAGATTTTGAGTTATGATTTATGACCGTTACATCCTAAATGACTTCCATGTAAACCATAAGGTATGACCTTGTGTGACGTCCCCCAATTTCTATATACTTTCCATAGTGACATTCATAGATATGCGTGCACTCATATCTATAGATGTCAAAAGGGAAAATATAAGAGATTAAGGTAGTCAACTAAAATAGAGATTGAGCCAAGATCTAGTCCACATCATCATATAATGCCACACAAACATTCATTCATAAGGATCATAAAAGTCATTACATATGGAGAGAAAATATTGTTCTAGAGAAAGTTAACTTTATTACATAGGATTTCAATCATCCTCAATATCAACTAAGAAAAGAAATAAACTAACATCTAGCAATAAATGAGATAAGAGGAAAAAGATCTATCTAATGTATCCTCCAAGTTTATTATTTTCTGCCTTCAGGTACTTTGAGCATGCATTTCACTTTGTTGTCAATTGTTCCTTGCGCCTAGAAAATACGAGAAACAAAACATCAGCAAAGCTGGTACGTGGTAAAACTAACACTAATAAGGTTGCTTAAAGGAAATATTTGAACATGAAGAAAAGAGAGATAAAACCATTTCTTAAGACGAAAATCAGGTAAACATCCTTTTTATCACAATCATTTTTGATGCGGTTGTACTACACCTATTGCACTTGACTTACATCTAGTGTGGGCAATATAATATCATCATACATCTAACATGGGCCAAGGAAACATACATCCATGTTAGGCAACATACATCCACACCATGCTATGTGCTCTAGTAGCTACAACCCATCATAACCATTTATGTTTCATTAGGTTTGGTGAAGTATAACTCATACTAGTCAACCAAGCAATCATATTCAATTACGAGCATTCAAGGTATACATATCATAGGCAACCAGAAATCTAGTCATATACTTATAAGTCCACATACCTGCTTGTTCAAATCAGATGTCTACAGATTTAGAATCAATCAGGAATTTAGTCACCCTACATAGAACGCAAGGGTACAACATTACTATTGGTTCATGTGACGAAGACTAAGATATGTCCTTAGTTATTATTCCTTTTTATGTTATCTTAATATAGATCAGGGATTTCCCATATTTTAATTGAGTTTAGAGATATTATCAGGTCTGATCCATCATTAATTAGTTTGCCTAAAAGATAGCATTTAATTAATTAGAAGATTTCCATAAACTAGGGTTTATAAGAGGGTTAGATAAAAGAGGAAAAACAACCCTAAACATATTAACCAATCATTCATCAGGGTTCGTTTTAAAGATTCACACCAATCATAATCACTCATTATCATCTAATGATATTAATTTTTTTATAAAGATATATCTTTAATTCCATGTAGAAAGAGAAACTAGATCTAGGGTTTATCCTATTCCTTTGATCATGTATCCTCTTAGAATAGGATTTCGAGCTATTTTAGGAACAAATTTCTATCTAGGGTTAAATACACCTTAGAAGGTCAGATATTATAAAGGAAAATTATTATCAACAATTAATTATAATTAAGGAAGTCATTTAGGCTTTAGGCAACTATTTTTGAAAAAGGCAATGAATCTAGGTCTTCGTAACATTTTATTTGCATAGGGCATAATTTTCTGATCAAAATGGTATATAGGTTCGACATTTTCTGATAATCCTAGCATTTACTATGATTTTTCTAAGAGAATCAATTTTTCCCATTTTAGAAAAAGTGAAATAAAGAAAAAGAAGAGAGTACCTTGATCAACGGCCGGATCCGACTGGATCGACGGCTATTGTTGATCTATGGAATTGCAAGGTAATCCACAGATCGTCGGATTGGGTCGTTGGCCTGCGATTCCTCTAGATGGTATTGCAACTCTGTTTCTCCTTGCTCGTTGCTAGCCCAAGCAGCTGGATCAAGCTCCGGCGAGCTCCTGCTTGCTCCTAGGTGGCGATGTCGCACGGATGAAGACTACTTTACCTTTGTGAGGCTGCCCCGCTCAGAGGTGTGGGGTTTTTAGGTTGTGGCTCCCACTGGAACTCAGCGCCGCCACAGGAGAGGCGAGGTCACCGACGTGAAAGGGGTTTAGGGTGGTGAGGAGTTTTGGGAGCCTTCTTTCTAGCCTCCCACGCTCGCGGTAGGTTGGCGAAGGTGTTGAAGGGGTAGGATTTGAGCGTGGAGCACTGTGGAGCTCTGTTATGACCCATATTTTGTTTTACCAGTAAGTACCTTGGTTAGTGCATAATTGAACTAGTTATGTTGAGATGAGTACTTACTTTTGTTAATAGTGTTTTGAGTTTTGAGCTAGTGTTAATGTATCATTAGCTTGTTCTCTTGTCCTGAGATTGAGGGCAAGTTTGTGCTTAATCCGTTGCCGAAGAAATCATGTGAAACCGACCTACAAGTAAAAAGATATGAGCTTTTTAGTGTGCATGGACCTATGTGTAATTCCGGAAAGTTTTTGGGCAATTTGCATCTGGCCCCCCTAGGCGCCCTTCCTTATCCTTTCCTTCAGTTTTTCCTTTTTAACTCTATTAACCGACTTTGGAATGAACGATAGTTCATTTCCTTCGGTTGTCGCTTGGGAAAAATAGAGAAGGAGAAAGGGAGAGAGAGCAAGCTAGAGGAGAAGCTAGGCAACCAAGCTCCTTCCTTCTTCGTTCTTCTTCGATTTCTTCATCTTCTCCAGCCAAACTAACCGGCTGCATCATCTTCTTCTTCTTCACCTTCTTCTTTCCCCTTCCTTCTTTGTTCTTGCTGCCCGGCCAAGGTAGGCACCGGCCAAGGAGGTGCTAGGAGCGGCCAAAGACGTGAAAAGCAACGTCTACGGGTTGCTGCTAGGTCGTCTTGAAGTTCCCAAGGTATTTCGTGCGAAGATTTCCCCCGAATCGACCCCAATCTTCTCTTTTATTTCTGCAATTTCTGCCTCTGCGCAGGTTGCACGGCGTGCAAATCCGTTTTGCACGGCGTGCAACATCACAGAAAGCTTATATCGGGGATTTCCGTTTCTGCGCTGGTTGCACGGCGTGCAAAGTCAGATTGCACGGCGTGCAAAGTTACAGATAGCAGAACGAGTTTCAGCCCAGGTGCACGGCATGCAAATCAGTTTGCACGGCGTGCAGGTCAGTTTGCACGGCGTGCAAGTCAGTTTGCACGGCGTGCAAAGGTGCAGAAAAGTAGATGAGAAGTGCACTGAAGGTGCACGACGTGCAGCCTAGGTGCACGGCGTGCACGCTGCTGTAAAGGGCAGAATTAGGCGTGTTTGTGGACGTTTTTTGGTGTATACGAACACACCGAAGTGGGTGAGTGACAGTTCATTTAGAAATCATTATTTAACTCATTTTAAATGCTTATTTGCTTCAGTATCAGTTGATATGATCTTTAAAACAGTGTAGCATGTACATTTTAGTGTGATAAGTTCATTAGAACTTGAAATGCGTGATCAGAATGATGAGAAAGAGGAAATTTAATGTTTTACAGTTGTAATGTGATATTCCTGTCTAATTGTTTATCTGTTAATTAATTAATAGACCTAGGTGCCCTAACACCGTAGAACCCCTAAGAGGTATCTGCAACTTAGGGGTGAAACTCGTGTTGCAACATCATCCGTGCCTGTGTCACGGACAAACGAGGAAATAGAGGCAGTGTCCAACAACAACACGTGCGGAGTCACGGTGGCACTGGAGGAAAATGGGGGTTATTCAACATTAATCCATGCACAGTCACGGTGGTAACCCCGTGAGACTCTCCGCCTGTGTACTCAGGTTAGAGGAGGAGTCTAGAGCACTCGGAGTAGTGCATTGAGGCCGGAGAGCCTGTAGGCCGGAGAGCCTGTGGTCCTGTGGCAGAGCAGGGCTGGCGTCAGACTTAGCACTTCCCGGGTGTGTCGCTAAGTCTTGTACGGTGGAACCGTAGCATGAACTTGGTGTGGATCTTTATATGCAGAGTACACTGCATATATTTAGGGCAAAGTAATAAAATGAATAAGAAATCATTTAGGATCACAGTAAATTTATAAATCTGTTTATTTATCTGAAATGCCTGTTGATGCATAGAAATGTGATTATTACCTGTATATCTGTCATGTCAATAGAACTGCCCTGTTGAAACTGTATATTTATTTATTTCAGTTATAAACCTGACGAGTTATTTAGTGATAGCTAAGTGAAATGTTATTCACTGAGCGAGTAGGCTCATCCCTCTACTCAAACATTTTCAGGTCAGCATCAGCAACAGGAATCAGAAGGATCGTTTCATCCTAACGCCTAGTCTATATAAGGTTTGTAGTTAGTCTAGTTAGAGGTCTCTTAGTCCTTTCCCCTCGATCTTTGGGACATGGTGTGGGTGAGAGAGAGTATGTTTGTGGAATGTGTATAAAGATGTAAATTAACTGTTATGTTTACTTTCTGTTAAACAATGTTACATGTTGTAAACTTTGTTTATGGTCTCTAGCCAGAATAATTGAAATGCTTCCGAAATAGTTTATTGTGTTTTAGTTTACAACAATAATCCGGATATCGTTACGAGGTTTTAAAAAGAAAAAGTTTTCAGCGATTTGTTTATGTGATAATCCCTCCGTCGTGCCCTAATCTCGTGATTAGTGGTTAGTGTGAGATCGGGGTGTGACATCTTGGTATCAGAGCTTAGGTTGAGTACATAGTTACTCAGAGTCCAGGTCAGGGGACGATAAGAGACCAATAGGATTAAGGTTTAGGTGTCTTTCTTCTATCTGTAGTTTTCTAACAGGAAATATTCTATTATATCATTGCAGATGGTAGGAAGGGGCTTTGATCGTGATGATCAGGCCGAGAGCCATGTTGGCCCTGATCCTCTGTACTTGGGTCCAGGTGGTGGTGACCACGTGGATGAAGCATCCCGGATGTATAGGATGTTTCTGGAAACCAAAGAAAAGTACAAGGCTGATAGGCGAGCTTCTACTTCTACCAGCAGTAAGGATCTGATGCGATCTTATGAGCTTGTAAAGAAGCTTGGCGGTACAGAGTTCAGTGGTACTATGGATCCTGCGGAGGCAGATGAGTGGTGGAGACAGATAGAGAAGGTCTTTCGCTTGATGGATCTTCCAGAAGAGAAGAAGATTAATCATGCAGTTTACCTTTTGACAGGCGATGCAGAGCTGTGGTGGCATAGTGTGGAGGAAAAGAGGAGAGGTACAGAGCTTTCCTGGCAGGATTTCTCTGAGGAGTTTCATCTCAAATTCTATCCACCCACTTTTCTTAATGAGAAAATCAGGCAGTTACAGAATATCAAGCAGGGGAACATAACAGTTACTGAGTATGAAGCACTTTTCACACGGTTAGCGAACTTCTGTCTGCAGCTTGTTCCCGATAACATAGAGAGATGTAGAAGGTTTCAGGAAGGACTAAGGCCAGAGATTCGGCATACAGTTTCTGCTACTAGTAGGAGGAACAGAGAGAACTTTGGTGAGTTTGTCGAGGCTTCTAGACAGGTTGAAGAATCTGTGAATGCTGACAAGGTGCCTGAGTCTAAGAAGAGATATGCAGACTTCAGTAGAGGGCAATCCAGTAGTGGATACAGAGGTGGAAGTAGAGGTTTCTTTTCTAAACTTGGGCGTGGCCTTGGTTGTTTTGGCAGGAAGAGATCTGAGAATGTCACTACTTCTAGAGGCAGAGGTGGATACAACCCAGGAAGATGGGGCAGTGCCGATAGTGGACAGTCTTCTGGGTCGTCAATGTCAGTGACAGGTCCCCAGAGACAAGAGATACCGCCATGTGACAAATGTGGAAGACTACACACGGGTCAGTGTTGGGGTCCAAGTTGTTTTGTCTGTGGACAAGTAGGACACCTAAAAAGGGAATGTCCTCAGCTTCAGCAAGTAGCATCACAAGCTTTCCAGCCCCAGTACCATGATGTTCCGAGTTCTTCTGTGGCTTCTGGTTCTAGAGGTGGTGGAGTGGCCAGTGGCAGAAGTGGTCAGAGAGGACAGCGTGGCAGAGGGAGAGCTTCAACACATTTCTTCTCTTTGACACCTCAGGAAGGTATAATTTCTTCACAAGTTGTTACAGGAGAGATGTTTTTGTTTAATAGCATACCAGTTTCAGTTTTGATAGATCCGGGAGCTACTCACTCTTTTATACGACATTATTTAATTGGTGAACTTAATCTGTTAACTCAAGAGTTGGCAGATGAGTTAGTGTTGAGGGTTCCACTAGGTGGGCCAACAGTTTTATCCGAGTCTTGTCCCGGATGCTTGTTATCTTTTGGAGGTTTCACCTTTGCTGCTAATCTCATACCCCTGGATGTAAATACCTTTCAAGTCATCTTGGGTATGGATTGTCTTGAAACATATCAAGTGCAACTCGATTGTTGGAAGAAGGAAGCTACCTTTCAACTAGGGGAATTTTCTTATATCTTTACTGGAGACAGGAAAGTTCTACCTACGTGCATAATATCAGCTGCAGTAGCTAATAAGATGTTACGGAAGGGATGTGAAGCGTTCCTTGCTCATGTGGTTGACAACAGAGCAGAGAAGAGCACCACCAGTGTTTATGATGTGCCCGTGGTTTGTGAGTTTTCTGATGTTTTTCCAGAAGATTTTCCAGGCCTACCTCCTGTCAGAGACTTGGATTTTGAAATTCAGATATATCCAGGTAGTCATCCAGTAGCACTACCAGCCTATAGAATGGCACCTGCTGAGTTGAAGGAACTCAAGGTGCAGTTACAGGAGTTGCTAGATAAGGGTTTCATTAGACCCAGTTCTTCGTCGTGGGGTGCTCCAGTCCTGTTTGTTAAGAAAAAGGATGGTACCATGCGTCTCTGTATAGATTACAGGCAACTGAACAAGATCACTATTAAGAACAAGTATCTATTGCCGAGAATAGATGATCTGTTTGATCAGTTGCGTGGAGCGACGATCTTCTCTAAAATAGATTTGAGATCTGGATATCATCAGCTTAGGATAAAGGCTTCTGATATTCCTAAAACAACTTTCAGAACCAGGTATGGGCATTATGAGTTTTTGGTCATGTCGTTTGGGCTGACCAATGCCCCAGCAGCCTTTATGGATATGATGAACCAGATTTTCAAACCGTTCCTAGATCAGTTTATTGTAGTCTTTATAGATGATATTCTGATCTATTCCAGAGACGATGAACAGCACGAGCAACACCTGAGAGTAGTGTTGCAGTTGTTGAGACAACACCAGTTGTTTGCTAAATTTAGCAAATGTGAGTTCTGGTTGGCCGAGGTAGCATTTCTTGGACATGTTATCTCAAAAGATGGAGTTAGCGTTGACCCTAAGAAAGGTGATTCTGTGCTTCAGTGGGAACAACCTAAGACTCCTACGGAGATCAGAAGTTTCTTGGGTTTAGCAGGCTATTATAGAAGGTTTATACAGAACTTCAGTGTGCTAGCATCACCCTTGACACGTTTGACGAGGAAGAATGCACCGTTTGTTTGGTCTGATAACTGTGAGAAGAGTTTTCAGATCTTGAAGAGGAAGTTGACCACAGCGCCAGTGTTGGTTTTTCCCAAAGCAGATAAAGGTTATACAGTGTTCTGCGATGCTTCCAGGAGGGGTTTAGGCTGTGTGCTGATGCAAGAAGGTAAAGTTGTGGCTTACGCATCTAGACAGCTTAAGAAGAATGAAGAGAATTACCCTACTCATGATTTGGAATTAGCTGCTATAGTTCATGCTCTTAAGACATGGCGTCACTACTTGTATGGTGAGACATGTCAGGTGTTTACAGATCATAAGAGCCTGAAATATATCTTCACTCAGAGAGACTTGAATTTGAGACAGCGCAGATGGCTTGAGCTGATTAAAGACTATGATGTGACAATCGATTACCATCCTGGTAAGGCGAATGTTGTAGCAGATGCCTTGAGTAGAAAGTCAAGTTCAACTGCAGATGCATTTTCTATGGCATGTTTCAAGAGAGACTTACTCGTAGATATGTGAAAGTTGAACTTAGACTTGAACGTGATTAAACAAAGTGGGTTGATTGCTCATATGCTGGTCAAACCTACTTTCTATGATCAGATTAAGGAATTGCAACAGAGTGATAATGAGTTGAGGCAGATTATGCAGGATATGTCAGAAGGTAAAAGGTCAGAATTCAAGTTCTCTGACGATGGTGTGTTGTATCTTCATGACAGGTTGTGTGTACCTGGGAACAGTGAGCTGAAAGAGCAAATTCTTGAAGAAGCGCATGCTTCTATGTATGCTATGCATCCTGGTAACATGAAGATGTACAGGAACCTCAAAGAGCTGTACTGGTGGTCTGGTATGAAAAAGGATGTGGCTGAATACGTGGCTAGGTGCGGGGTGTGTCAGCAGGTTAAGGATGAGCATCAGAAACCTGCTGGTACTTTGCAGTCGTTTCCTATACCTGAATGGAAATGGGAACACATCACAATGGATTTTGTGGTGGGATTACCTAGGACGTCTAGAGGTTCAGACTCAATATGGGTGATTGTGGATAGACTAACTAAGTCTGCTCACTTTCTTCCGGTCAAGTCAACCTTTGATGTTCCGAAGCTGGCCAAGATATATGTGGACGAGGTAATCAGATTACATGGGATTCCAGTCTCCATTATTTCTGACAGAGATTCTAAGTTTACATCTAGATTCTGGAATCAGTTATATCGTGCGTTGGGCACAAAGCTGAGGTTCAGTACAGCATTTCACCCGTAGACAGATGGCCAATCTGAGAGGACCATTCAGACTCTTGAAGACATGCTGAGAGCATGCGTTCTGCAGTTCAGAGGTAACCGGGAAGAACACTTAAGCCTGATGGAGTTTGCATATAATAACAGTTACCATTCTAGTCTTGGAATGGCTCCATATGAAGCTCTTTATGGCAGGAAGTGTAGGTCGCCAGTTTGTTGGTACGAGGTGGGTGAAAAAGAAATCCTTGGACCTGAGCTAGTTGATGTGACTACAGAGAAGATATTTGTGATCAAGGATCAGTTAAAAGCTGCTCAGGATAGATAGAAAAGTTATGCAGAGAGACGACGTCGACCTCTGGAGTTTGAGGTTGGTGACGAGGTTTACTTGAAGGATTCACCGTGGAAGGGAGTGCTGAGGTTTGGCAAGAGGGGTAAGTTGACCCCTAGGTATATGGGTCCATATCCTATTGTTGAGAGGATTGGACCTGTAGCTTACAGGTTGGATTTGCCGTATGAGTTGGCAAATCTTCATGATGTGTTTCATGTGTCTATGCTGAAAAAGTGTCATCCTCGTACAGAAAAGATTGTAGATCCAGAACCGGCGCAGCTTAGAACAGATGTGTCCTATGTAGAAGGACCAGTGCATATAGTTGATCACCGCATCAAAAAGCTTAAGAACCGTGAGTTATCTTTAGTGAAGGTTTTGTGGAGGAATCACAATATAGAGGAAGCTACGTGGGAGCTTGAATCAGAAATGCGTAACAAGTTTCCTTTTCTCTTTTAGGAATTTCGGGACGAAATTCTTATAAGGGAGGGAGATTGTTATGACCCATATTTCGTTTTACCAGTAAGTACCTTGGTTAGTGCATAATTGAACTAGTTATGTTGAGATGAGTACTTACTTTTGTTAATAGTGTTTTGAGTTTTGAGCTAGTGTTAATGTATCATTAGCTTGTTCTCTTGTCCTGAGATTGATGGCAAGTTTGTGCTTAATCCGTTGCCGAAGAAATCATGTGAAACCGACCTACGAGTAAAAAGATATGAGCTTTTTAGTGTGCAGGGACCTATGTGTAATTCCGGAAAGTTTTTGGGCAATTTGCATCCGGCCCCCTAGGCGCCCTTCCTTATCCTTTCCTTCAGTTTTTCCTTTTTAACTCTATTAACCGACTTTGGAATGAACGATAGTTCATTTCCTTCGGTTGCCGCTTGGGAAAAACAGAGAAGGAGAAAGGGAGAGAGAGCAAGCTAGAGGAGAAGCTAGGCAACCAAGCTCCTTCCTTCTCCGTTCTTCTTCGATTTCTTCATCTTCTCCAGCCAAACCAACCGGCTGCATCATCTTCTTCTTCTTCACCTTCTTCTTTCCCCTTCCTTCTTTGTTCTTACTGCCCGGCCAAGGTAGGCGCCGGCCAAGGAGGTGCTAGGAGCGGCCAAAGACGTGAAAAGCAACGTCTACGGGTTGCTGCTAGGTCGTCTTGAAGTTCCCAAGGTATTTCGTGCGAAGATTTCCCCCGAATCGACCCCAATCTTCTCTTTTATTTATGCAATTTCCGCCTCTGCGCAGGTTGCACGGCGTGCAAATCCGTTTTGCACGGCGTGCAACATCACAGAAAGCTTATATCGGGGATTTCCGTTTCTGCGCAGGTTGCACGGCGTGCAAAGTCAGATTGCACGGCATGCAAAGTTACAGATAGCAGAATGAGTTTCAGCCCAGGTGCACGACGTGCAAATCAGTTTGCACGGCGTGCAGGTCAGTTTGCACGGCGTGCAAGTCAGTTTGCACGGCGTGCAAAGGGCAGAAAAGTAGATGAGAAGTGCACTGAAGGTGCACGACGTGCAGCCTAGGTGCACGGCGTGCAGCCTAGGTGCACGGCGTGCACGCTGCTGTAAAGGGCAGAATTAGGCGTGTTTGTGGACGTTTTTCGGTGTATACGAACACACCGAAGTGGGTGAGTGACAGTTCATTTAGAAATCATTATTTAACTCATTTTAAATGCTTATTTGCTTCAGTATCAGTTGATATGATCTTTAAAACAGTGTAGCATGTACATTTTAGTGTGATAAGTTCATTAGAGCTTGAAATGCGTGATCAGAATGATGAGAAAGAGGAAATTTTATGTTTTACAGTTGTAATGTGATATTCCTGTCTAATTGTTTATCTGTTAATTAATTAATAGACCTAGGTGCCCTAACACCGTAGAACCCCTAAGAGGTATCTGCAACTTAGGGGTGAAACTCGTGTTGTAATATCATACGTGCCTGTGTCACGGACAAACGAGGAAATAGAGGCAGTGTCCAACAACAACGCGTGCGGAGTCACGGTGGCACTGGAGGAAAATGGGGGTTATTCAACATTAATCCATGCAGAGTCACAGTGGTAACCCCGTGAGACTCTCCGCCTGTGTACTCAGGTTAGAGGAGTCTAGAGCACTCGGAGTAGTGCATTGAGGCCGGAGAGCCTGTGGTCCTATGGCAGAGCAGGGCTGGCGTCAGACTTAGCACTTCCCGGGTGTGTCGCTAAGTCTTGTATGGTGGAACCGTAGCATGAACTTGCTGCGGATCTTTATATGCAGAGTACACTGCATATATTTAGGGCAAAGTAATAAAATGAATAAGAAATCATTTAGGATCACAGTAAATTTATAAATCTGTTTATTTATCTGAAATGCCTGTTGATGCATAGAAATGTGATTATTACATGTATATCTGTCATGTCAATAGAACTGCCCTGTTGAAACTGTATATTTATTTATTTCAGTTATAAACCTGACGAGTTATTTAGTGATAGCTAAGTGAAATTTTATTCACTGAGCGAGTAGGCTCATCCCTCTACTCAAACATTTTCAGGTCAGCATCAGCAACAGGAATCAGAAGGATCGTTTCATCCTAACGCCTAGTCTATATAAGGTTTGTAGTTAGTCTAGTTAGAGGTCTCTTAGTCCTTTCCCCTCGATCTTTGGGACATGGTGTGGGTGAGAGAGAGTATGTTTGTGGAATGTGTATAAAGATGTAAATTAACTGTTATGTTTACTTTCTGTTAAACAATGTTACATGTTGTAAACTTTGTTTATGGTCTCTAGCCAGAATAATTGAAATGCTTCCGAAATAGTTTATTGTGTTTTAGTTTACAGCAATAATCCGGATATCGTTACGAGGTTTTAAAAAGAAAAAGTTTTCAGCGATTTGTTTATGTGATAATCCCTCCATCGCGCCCTAATCTCGTGATTAGTGGTTAGTGTGAGATCGGGGTGTGACAAGCTCGTTGGGTGGTGGTGTCTGGAGGTTGAAGAAGGTGGAAAGGGGTGTATGATCGGGGTGTCTGCATTCACAATTGAAGCAGGGAAAAGAGTAAAGGGAGCATGGCCGAGCTAATGGAGGCCTTAAATAGGCGTGAGGGAAGCTAGGCAAGGAAGCCCTAAAAGCCCTGCCGTCGGAGTGAGAGCAGGCTACGTCATGGCTGTTGGGTTGGTGCAATGGCACATGAGACCCGGTCAAAACTAGTATGTCCTGCCACGGAATTGCAAAAGGAAGATATCTATGCGAACAGATATGCAAAATGGTGGGTGCGCTGGAGCCTGGATGAGGCTCGGGTTGCTACTGGTCTCCCCACCCTTTGCGGGAGGTAGGAGACGAAGTCTCCTATGTTGGATCGATGATCAATGGTTTGCAAATCATTTCCTGGAACTAGGTCTGTGCCTAAGCACTTAATGGGCCGCGTGACACATTATTTTGTCAACTAAATTGAAAACCTTGGTCCTAGAGTTATTAGATTGAATTATACACCTGATTTTCAAATGTGAATAAATCTCAAATGGTACATACAAATAGAACAAAATTTTAGGGGTATCTTAATGATGTCAAGATGTGACTATGGTATAATTGTGGGATCCAAATTCGAATATTTGATGTGTTCATTCACTAAATACATTAAAATATGTATGTTATTATAATAACATACTAGGGTTCGCATATTTTTGCAAGTTGTGACACATATTTGTCCAATTGAGTGAGGTAAGTATATGAGGGTATTTTGGTCAAAAAATTTGATAATAAAACCTTTAAGAGAGAGAAAATACTATAAAAACTCACTTTGTCACATTCTCCCCCCTTTAAAGAATTTTGCCCTCAAAATTCAAGCAGCCTAAAAGAGATGTGGATATTTCCGCTCGACTTTGGACTTGAGCTCCCATGTAGCATCGGTTTGATCATGGTGGCTCCAGAGAACTTTCACCATATCTATACGTCGATTATTGTGAAGCTCCTTTGTCTTGAAATCAAGAATTCTGACTGGTTTCTCAGCATACATCAAATCATCTTTCAGCTCAAGAGGCTCATGTTTCATAATGTGACTGGGGTCTTTGACATAAGGCTTCAGGTTAGATCCATGAAAGACATTATGCATGGCACTATACTGGGGTGGCAGAGCAAGACGATAGGCACATTCTCCAACCCTATCAAGAATCTCAAAGGGTCCCACATAACGAGGACTGAGATTTCCCTTGTTCTTGGCCAAAGCTCGAATCGGTCGGATCTTCAGAAAGACATGATCACCTTCCTTGAACTGACGTTCCTGTCGGTGAGCATCTGCATATGATTTCTTCCTATCATGTGCTCGCTTCATTCTCTTCCTGATCAATGCAACTTTATCTGCATACAGTTGCATCTCCTCAGATTTCATCAAGGTGTGTTCTCCGACATCGTCCCAATGTAATGGAGATCTGCACGGTCAGCCATAGAGAACTTCGTATGGTGGCATCCCAATACGGTCCTGATAACTATTATTATAGGCAACTCAGATAAAGGTAGGTAATGGTCCCACGAGCCTTCCCAGTCAAGCACACAAGCTCGTAGAAGATCCTCCATAATCTACATTGTTCGTTCTGACTGTCCATCTGTCTGCGGATGATAAGTTGTACTGAAGTTCAACTTGGTGCCCAATTCTTCTTGAACCTGTTTCCATAGCTTTGAAGTGAACTTTGGGTCCCGGTCCGAGACAATGGACGCTTGAACTCCATGCAGGCGTACAATCTCTCGTATATAAAGGTCGGCCAACTCAGAAACTTTTGCAGTAGTCTTCACGGTTAGAAAATGAGCTGACTTGGTGAGACGATCCACAATGACCCATGCAACTTCGTATCCCTTCCTGGTCCTGGGTAATCCCACTAAAAAATCCATAGTGATATGTTCTCATTTTTATTCTGGAATCTCAAGGGGTTGCAGTAGACCACCTGGTCTTTGATGCTCGACCTTGATTCTCTGGCATGTCAGACACCTAGATACAAAATCGGCAATGTCGTGCTTCATGCCTCTCCACCAGAACTGACGTTGTAGGTCTTTGTACATCTTCGTTGTGTCAGGATGAACTGTGTACTTGGACCCATGTGCCTCACTAAGAATGGTTGTCTTTACGGCTGACAGATCAGGGACCCACATACGGTTCTTGTATCGAAGACCACCATCATGACCCACAGACAGATGTGTATGAGGTTTAGCCAGGAGAGAGGAGAGCTCTGCAAGCTCAGGACTAGCTTTATGTGCCTCTAGAAGTTCAAAATGTAGGTTGGATGTGATAGATCTATTGTTGACATGCATACGATCAACCAGGAATTGTGGTCTCCAGCTTGCTAGGTCCTCCATGTTCCTCCATTCGGGTATAGACAGGGATGCACAAATAGCTCTTTTCCTACTAAGAGCATCTGCAACCACATTGGCCTTACCTGGATGGTAGCTAATGGTTAAGTCGTAGTCCTTCAAGTACTCAATCCACCATCGTTGTCACAGATTCAAGTGTTTTTGCGTCAGAATGTACTTGACGCTTTTATGGTCGGTGAAGATATCGAACGTTGCCCCGTACAAGTACTGCCTCCATATTTTGAGAGCATGGATGATGGCAGCTAACTCTAAATTATGCGTAGGGTAATTCAACTCATTGGGTTTCAGTTGTCTAGAAGCGAAGGCCACTACTTTATCGTTCTGCTGTAGGATACACCCTAGACCATGTCGGGAAGCATCAGTGAATATCACAAATCCTTCATTGCCAGAGGGTAAAACAAGGACAGGTGACGATGTCAACGTCTGCTTGAGCTCTTGGAAGCTAGACTCACAAGCAGCTGACCAGATGAACTGCTCGTCCTTCTGTGTAAGCTTAGTGAGAGGAAGTGCTACTTTGGAGAAATTTGGAATAAAGCGACGATAATATCTGGCCAGGCCTAAGAAACTCCGGATTTCAGAAGGATTATGAGGAGGTTGTCAATCAAGTACAATAGATACTTTAGCAGGATCAACATATATGTTACCCCCAAAAATGACATGTCCAAGATACATAACCTTGTCAATCCAGAATTCACATTTAGAAAGCTTGCCACAAAATTTCTGGGCTGGAAGAATCTCAAGGATAGACTTCAAATGCTCTCGATGTTTCTCCATAGAATCAGAATAGATCAGAATATCATCAATGAAGACAACCAGAAACTCATCAAGATAAGGTTGGAAGACTTTGTTCATCAAGTTCATGAATACGCCAGGTGCGTTGGTCAACCCGAACGGCATCACTTGAAATTGATAGTGCCTGTAACGAGTTCGAAAAGCAGTCTTGGATATATCTAAATCCTTGACCTTAAGTTGATGGTAGCCAGAACAAAGATCAATTTTTGAGAAGACTTTAGCAGTACGAAGTTGATCAAAGAGGTCATCAATACGAGGGAGAGGATACTTGTTTTTAATGGTAGCTTGGTTTAGCATGTGATAGTCAATACACATCCGCATCGAACCATCTTTCTTTTTAACAAAAAGGATAGGTGCACCCCAAGGGGAAACACTAGGCCAGATAAAACCCTTATCAAGAAGTTCTTGTAATTGTTTCTTCAGCTCCATAAGCTCAGTAGGTTCCATCCTGTACGGTGCCCTAGAAATCGGAGTGGTTCTAGGAAGAAGATCTATGGAGAACTCAATGTCTCTGTTTGGAGGCAGCCCAGGAAGCTCCTCCGGGAATACATCAAGGAAATCACGTTCCACCTCCAGTCTTTCTACAGTCCCGTTGTCAGGACTGGTCTCTAAGACGAATGCGAGGAAGACTTTACATCCTTTAGATATGAGCTTTTTAGCTTTAAGGGAGGAAATTATTATATTATTACAGAATCTGCTTCCCCGAGGGATCACTACAGGAGAGGAATGAGGTTGAGAGAGGACTACCATCTTGCTTCTACAATCAATGTAAGCATGATATGTGTATAGCCAATCCATGCCAAGAATAACATCAAAGTCTTCCATGGTTAAGAGAATGAATTCAAAGGGCATGTCATGATTTTCAAATTTTAGAGGGAGGACATCGGTTTTCTGCAATGTAGTGAATATTTTACCCCTAGGAGTTGACACATCCAAAATGTATCCAAAGTCCCTTATATGTAAGTGCAACATTGAGGCCAGATTTCGAGAGATAAATGTATTTGTGGATCCAGAATCAAACAATGCTTTAATAGTATGTCCATTCAAGAAAACAATTCCTACACATGATAATTACATTTTAAATAATTGAAGGCATTGAACAAGATATTAGATATATGAAAAAGATTTAAGGTTACCTTCGACAAGCTGGTTCAGATTTGCCCTAAACCTCCTCCTTTCCCTGATCCTTTATTATGGCCAGGGTGGAACTTCTTGAACTTCTCTTCCTCAGTGGTGGTCAACCCTAAATATCATATATTAGAAGGCTTCTGCAATCCCCGCTCCCTTTCCTACTTAAGGGCCATGTCCAGGGCTTTGTTAATGCTTTGGGGATGGGAGGCTATAACTAGGGTTTTCAGATGTGTGGAGAGACAGTCTACATAATGCTCAGTGAGGCGGTCCTCAGTCCGGATAGGGGCATAGCGTTCCAGAAGCCTAAACTTCTAGGTATAATCAGCCACGGAGAGACTGCCCTACCTAAGCTCCATATACATCTTCTCTTTCCTCTTCCTCTCAGCTATGGGCATGAAACGGTTGGTAAAGAGGGTCTTGAAGGCTTCCCACTCCAAGTTGTCTACTTCCTCTCCCCGATTCCCACCATAGTTCTCCCACAAGATCTTTGCCCCTCCCTTAAGAAAATGGGTGGTGAATTTGACCTTCTTTTCCTCGGGTACTTCTAAGGTACGAAAGGCATTTTCTATGGAAAGGACCCAGGCCTCAGCCTTGTCCATGACTTCGGGTTGGTCTTCCCCCCAAAAGGAGTCAGGGTTGAGCTTAATGAAGTCTATCACTGTCACCTCCTTTTTCTTAGAGGGGCTAGGTTCAGGGGTTCCTTTTGTGGCAAGGGTCTCCATGAAGTCTAGTAGGATTTTCTTTTGTTCCTCCCACCTTTCTTTGGCCATAGTTTCAGGATCATGTACTTCTGAGGGTTCAAGTTATTTTCTCTTTTTAGAGGATGATTCCTCTAAGGCCTTTGAGTTGCGAGTTTTAGGAGGCATCCTGTAATTAATATGAACATATTAGATCCATTACTTCAACAATTATTCTCATCATTATCTTTATTATCATCACATGATATTTCATTATTCTCATTTATCAATGATTAATGTTCTTAATGTTATGATTTATGGAGGATATCCTAGAATCATTATTAGTCGATCCTTAGGACTTTACTAAATAGAGAGAGTCCTTCCTAACCTTATAACCGAGGTAAGAGGGAAAATTTATTTTAAAACATAGACGAGAGGGAGACATTTTTCCTATAGAAGAGGTGAGATGGAGAATCTATAGATGAGAAGGTTCCTAAATTAAGGTACGCCCAAGAATAGGGGACACTTAGGATATCGGCCAGGTAGACTTATACTGCCATAAAGGTAGCGTCGTGATTGCCAAGCTAAGTGGGTCAGAGACTTTAGTCTGACCCATGGCAGATGATATCCTAGACACCTCAACCCTTCACATCCCTAACTCAAGGACTACCCTAGACTCAAAATAGGGTGAATGAAGTTCATGTGACTTGATGTGTGAACATTGGCTCTGATACCAACTGTGACGTCCCCCAATTTCTATATACTTTCCATAGTGACATTCATAGATATGTGTGCACTCATATCTATAGATGTCAAAAGGGAAAACATAAGAGATTAAGGTCGTCAACTAAACTAGAGATTGAGCCAAGATCTAGTCCACATCATCATATAATGCCACACAAACATTCATTCATAAGGATAATAAAAGTCATTACATATGGAGAGAAAATATTGTTCTAGATAAAGTTAACTTTATTACACAGGATTTCAATCATCCTCAATATCAACTAAGAAAAGAAATCAACTAACATCTAGCATGAAATGAGATAAGAGGAAAAAGATCTATCTAATGTATCCTCCAAGTTTATTATTTTATGCCTTTAGGTACTTTGAGCATGCATTTCACTTTGTTGTCAATTGTTCCTTTCACCTAAAAAATACAAGAAACAAAACATCAGCAAAGCTAGTACGTGGTAAAAGTTACACTAATAAGGTTTCATAAAGGATATATTTGAACAAGAATAAAAGAGAGATAAAACCATTTCTTAAGATGAAAATCAGGTAAACATCCTTTTTATCAAAATAATTTTTGATGTGGTTGTACTACACCTATTGCACTTGACTTACATCTAGTGTGGGAAATATAATATCATCATACATCTAACATGGGACAAGGAAACATACATCCATGTTAGGCAACATACATCCACACCAGGATATGTGCTCTAGTAGCTACAACCCATCATAACCATTTATGTTTCATTAAATTAGGAGAAGTATAACTCATACTAGTCAACCAAGCAATCATACTCAATTATGAGCATTCAAGGTATACATATGATAGGCAACCAGAAATCTAGTCATATACTTATAAGTCCACATACCTGCTTGTTCAAATCAGATGTCCACAAATTTAGAATCAATCAGGAATTTAGTCACCCTGCATAGAAAGCAAGGGTACAACATTACTATTGGTCCATGTGACCAAGACTAAGATATGTCCTTAGTTATTATTCCTTTTTATGTTATCTTAATCTAGATCAGGTATTTCCCATATTTTAATTGAGTTTAGAAATATTATCAGGTCTGATCCATCATTAATTAGTTTGCCTAAAAGATAGCATTTAATTAATTAGAAGATTTCGATAAACTAGGGTTTATAATAGGGTTAGATAAAAGAGGAAAAACAACCCTAAACATATTAACCAATCATACATCATGGTTCGTTTTAAAGATTCACACCAATCATAATCACTCATTATCATCTAATGATATTAATTTTGTTATAAAGATATATCTTTAATTCCATGTAGAAAGAGAAACTATATCTAGGGTTTCATCTATTCCTTTGATCATTTATCCTCTTAGAATAGTATTTCGAGCTATTTTAGGAACATAGTTCTATCTAGGGTTAAATACACCTTAGAAGGTCAGATATTATCAAGGAAAATTATTTTCAACAATTAATTATAATTAAGGAAGTCATTTAGGCTTTAGGCAACTATTTTTGCAAAAGGCAACGAATCTAGGTCCTGGTAACATTTTATTTGGATAGGGCATAATTTTTTGATCAAAATGGCATATAGGTTCAACATTTTCTGATAATTCTAGCATTTACTATGATTTTTTTAAGAGAATCAATTTTTCCCATTTTAGAAAAAGTGAAAAAAAGAAAAAGAAGAGAGGAGTACCTTGATCAACGGCCGGATCCGACTGGATCGACAGCTATCGTTGATCTAAGGAATTGCAAGGTAGTCCATGGATCATCGGATTGGGTCGTTGGCCTGTGATTCCTCTAGCTGGTATTGCAGCTCTGTTTCTCCTTGCTCGTTTCTAGCCCAAGCAGCTGGATCAAGCTCCGACGAGCTCCTGCTTGCTCCTAGGTGGCGATGTCGCGCGGATGAAGACTCCTTTACCTTCACGAGGCTGCCCGACTCATAGGTGTGGGGTTTTTAGGTTGTGGCTTCAACTGGAACTCAGCGCCGCCGCAAGAGAGGTGAGGTCGCCGATGTGAAAGGGGTTTAGGGTGGTGAGGAGTTCTGGGATCCTGCTTTCTAGCCGCCCACACTCACGCTAGGTTGGCGAAGGTGTTGAAGGGGTAGGATTTGAGAGGGGAGCGCTGTGGAGCTCGCTGGGTGGTGGTGTGGCAAGACATCCCATTATCATATAGATAACGATGTGTTACGCGAAAACGTGCAGAAATCACCATAACCACAGATTATGAAAACACAGGTTAATTAAAACCGATTGCGGAAAATGGATAAACTATGAAACTATTACTTTCCAGTCCTTATCCTGCACAGAAACATGTCATATATAAACATACGTGAGATCAGATACGTGTCCACAGCTCAGGGACAGCTGTTCATCCATCCCATGAGTTCACCACCTGTTCATATACATAGAGGCTCGCATCCGGCCAACAGCAGGATATACAAAACATTATCGATCGTTCACCGTGAATCAACATCAAAACACTGCCAAGGACCTGAGAGTATAGGGATAACTCTAGACTCTACTACAAAACATCCAAATAGCAGCATGTCCATCGCTTGCCTTCTCCTTCTCGTCAAGCTGCTCGTCCGCAACACCACGACCACGACCACGTCTACCTCGACCACCTAAAAAGGGTACAAACCAGCGGGATGAGACAATTGAACAATTGTCCCAGCAGGAAACATAACTCCCCATCGCAACTATAGAACCTCAGCAAGATAAACTATAACAGCAAATAACTAACAACAGGTATAACAAGAGCAGTCTATATAAAGCAAAATTATTCTTACCGACAAGCTTACCAGCTGTACAAAAGCATATACCAGATATTTCTCAATGGAACATGATTGATAAGATAAGATATATCACTATGTAACATGATTACCAGGGCAATATATAATGCCACTTAACCTGATTATCAAGACGAGACAGATTACCACATACCTGATGAATATAGAAGTAACTGCAAGATATAACAGAGATATTACACAAATAGGGCTTCAATCAAAGTTTCATGTTTATCTTAAGCAATAATTACTAAACGGCTGTATTATGTATTATTATGCCCTGAGGAAGTGAACCATACCGTTCAAATCCAACCTTCGGTTACGAAACCCAAGTCAGTGCCATACAAGGTCAATGGAAGAGCCAGACTCCACGACCTCCCACCTCGTGGTCAGTACACGAGTACAACACAAGCAGGACCGCAGTCTCATGCTGAAGTGGTCTTAGCCACAGGGTCAGCTCCATAGGCTACCCTCACTCTAGCCTGCCTTGGTACAGGTCTCAGCACTAGTAAAACTGAGCCACGGGCCTATTCACCGTGCTCTGAGCCATGAACGCATTCATGCTCCTCATATCACATATCCTGAGCCATGGGCCTATTCACCATGCTCTACATATACATCTGAGTCTGCAACTGAAGTTACACTCTTACCTCCTCATTTTCAGGCTAGGAGCAACCTACACATATTCAACAATATGCGCTTCCAGGTTAACCTGTAGGAGAACCTGTTTCACCATCACCAAATCCTGACGATGATGGATCTATGGCCAGGGCAAACTACATGATATGATTCCACTGTAATTATTTAGTATCTTTTAGATGGATTGCAAGATTCAACCAAGTTGTATAACATGTAAGATATAATAGAAAGTAAATAACATTATACTATTATTGAAACCACATCAACCTGATCCATCTCAAGGATTCAACATCACATGTTGCCACTTGGCCTCTTGCCAACCATCCAGATCCATCTCAAGGACCATCACATACCATGGGACTTAAATCCCTCATCATGTACTGCCAATGCCTCTTCAAGGCTTACATCATCATCATGGAACAACACATCATACATACAATCTCATCAATCAGAGTATTATCAAAGTGATGTTACTCATCACATATGTCACATAGCCTTTTCATGGCTAAACATCACATGCATGGTTAGGGTACACAATAATCATACTTTCAACATAAAGACTATACTTACCATCACAAGATGATATTCAAGATACTGTACTTGTCATTTACACTATTTGGTGATCAAGTGTATTAAGCACATCATTAACGAACCATATTCATACTTATCCTTATCTCATAATTATATGAATAATCAAGGTGTTTACTTTATGTGAGTAGTCATATTGAACATACAGAGCAAGCACTATTATTACCACTATCATTACTATTATCATTATCATGAAGCAACCACTAGTATAACTATCATTAACATTGTCATTAACAAATAAGCATAAGGGTCATATCATGCATAACATTACTACTACCTTCCTCATCATCATCATCTACTACTATCAGCATCACCAACATTAACATCGTTATTGTTATTACTACTAGCAAGGCATCACTATCGTTGTTTGTGTATAACCAACCACTTCCATGGTACAAGGAACCATCCCTCACTACTACTCATCACAACCCTCACTAAAACCCATCACAACCCTCACCCAAAAGAAGGGTACAACGATTTAGAACAAAGGAATGCAGCAACGCTGCGTTGCTACCACAACACCCACCCCGCGCGACACAGCGCCTCAAGGTGTAACGCGTCAGAGAGATAAGAGGGTGTTGAGCATCCGTACATATTGGGCAATGCCTATTGCACCTTCTGTCGGTCGACACACCAGGGAGTGTGACGCCTGTCACAGCCCAAACGCAACGCCCGATACAGCTATCCATAACGCCCGATACTCCTACCAAAACGGCCAGGTCACTATGCTTGTAACAACCAGGAGAGAGAGAAGAACTTCCACAAAACGGGCAACCACCATCCAAGGCCTATCGGTCGATACACACTAAAGGGAGGGGTGTGACGCCCGTCACAACCCAAACCCTATCGACCGTCACACACAAGAGGGTATCGTCTTCCAAGGCTATCGGCCATCAACAACCATACATAGCCTATCGTCCAACCCAAGCACACATGCAATACATAGCCCTGTCGTCCACCACAAGGACCACCACAAGGGTTACCATGTCATACTTAGGTCTATCATCCATCACAAGGGCAAGGATATCGCCCAACCCCAAGAACACCTCATGTCGTCCAACACAAGAACAAGGGTGTCGTCCAACACACCAAAACAAGAGGGGGGTATCGCCCATCACAGGTCATCTTCTACCTCCAGCACATGGAGACTCAAACCCTAAAGAGCAAGGTACACTAGGTCTCAAGGAAACCCTAAACCCTAAGGAGAAATCGGCCACCAAGATCTATCAAAGCAAGGAACTAAGATAAGCTACTAACATGCAACAAGATCATAGCTAGAGGTAGAGGAGTTAGGGTTAGAAATTATACAACCCGCCTTAAGCTCCAAGCTCTAAGGAAGAAGAAGCACTCCAAGGTCCAAGGGATATCGTCCACCAAAGCTGATCCAAGAGAGGGTATCGGCCACCACTGCAACTCTAGGAGAGTGTATCGGCCAACACAAGCAAAGAAGGAGAGGGGTGTCGTGCACTCAAGGTGGAGGAGAGACCAAAGATCAAAGGAAGCCAAGGCAAGGAAAAGAACCACCTATATAGAAGGAAAGGGAGGAGAAAACAAGGTAGATCCATGCTATGTGTCATCCACCCAAGGGACACTTGTCCAAGAGCTCAAGCCACCACTCTAGCAAGGTCTAAGACACTTGTCCAAGATGTGCACCAAGTGTCCACCAAACAAGACCAAGCAACATGGGCGACACAACTAGCAGCTCCACTGGGAGACACACCAAGACACCTGGGCAACACACATGGTTATTGGATGACACAAACCATCCTAGGCCGACACATACTCCTCCTTGGGCGACACAAGCTTCACTTGGCCAACACAAGGCTCAAGCAAGCCCAAACAAGGCACCTCAAAGCCCAAAACAAGCTCAACCAAGGCCCAAAGAACTCAAACAACTAGCCCAAGCCTTCCTCTCAACCCTAGAGGAAGCAAAGAGAGCGAAACATCTCACAAGATGGCAAACTTGCACACAAAACCCTAAACTTGGGTTATTTGCAAGTAGCCCCCCTCAAACTCTCAACAAAGCACAACCAAGCCCTAATCACCACTAAAGGTGATTAGCAGGCATCAAACCACCAAGGTTAAGCAAAACAAACAGGGTAAACCCTAAATGAAGGTCAGGGTCCTTACAGGTGGTGTCTGGAGGTTGAAGAAGGTGGAAAGGGGTGTATGCTCGGGGTGTCTGCGTTCGCAATTGAAGTAGGGAAAAGAGTAAAGGGAGCATGGCGGAGCTAATGGAGGCCTTAAATAGGCGTGAGGGAAGCTAGGCAAGGAAGCCCTAAAAGCCCCGTCATCGAAGTGAGAGCAGGCTGCATCATGGTTGTTGGCTTGGTGCAATGGCATACAAGACCCGGTCAAAACTAGTATGTCCAACAACGGAATTGCAAAAGGAAGATATCTATGCGGACAAATATGCAAAATGGTGGGTGTGTTGCAGCCTGGATGAGGCTCGGGTTGCTACTGGTCTCCCCGCCCTTTGTGGGAGGAAGGAGACGAAGTCTCCTATGTTGGATCGATGATCAACGGTCTACAAATCATTGCCTGGAACTAGGTCCGTGCCTAAGCACTTAATGGGTCGCGTGACACATTATTTTGTCAATTAAATTGAAAACCTTGGTCCTAGAGTTATTAGATTGAATTATACACCAGATTTTCAAATGTGAATAAGTCTCAAATGGTACATCCAAATGAAAAAAAAATTTAGCGGTAGCTTAATGATGTCAAGATGTGACTATGGTATAATTTTGGTATCCAAATTCGAATATTTGATGTGTTCATTCACTAAATACATTAAAATATGTATGTTATTATAATAGCATACTAGGGTTCGCATATTTTTGCAAGTTGTGACACATATTTGTCCAATTGAGTGAGGGAAGTATATCAGGGTATTTTGGTCAACAAATTTGATAATAAAACCTTTGAGAGAGAGAAAATACTATAAAAATTCACTTTGTCACACCTTGATTATAGCACCCATTGGGCTGATATCCATAAGTGCAAATGAGTCTTAAGTGTTAAGACACATGGATAACATTTAGAAAAGGATGATGCTTGTTAATTGCAACTTAATGACTCAGAGATTTGGCATATGGATACTAAAACCACATTCCTATAAGGAATAAAACAAGGATGTATACGTGACACAACCTATAAGGTTTACGAATCCATTAATGCAAATAAAGTCTATAAGTTACAATGGACTAATCAATGTGATTGACTAAGTACAAGCAACTCAGAGCTGGATCTTTACTTTGATAATATAGTCAAAGGGTTTGACTGATATGTCAAATACAAAGAAGGGGTCTATGGTTTAGTAGGAGCATATTCACATTCCACATGTTGATGTGAAATGGAAATGTTCTAGAATGGAAATCCAAAGTGGAAATTATCTTTAGGGGAGAAAGAGACGTTTCCTATGAGATAGGAATAGAGATCTATAGAGATAGTTCTCGAAAAACCTCTTGACCTAGAAAAGAGAGAGCATACATTGTCAATCTATACTGAAGAGTTCAGTATGCATATATTCAGTGGGAGAAAACTTGTCCATGTTACATGGAGTTTGTATCCCAAGGCCAAGTGTCCAATTCTTATGAAGAATGTGAACACTAAAAATAGATATGGATCTATCATGTATGTAAACATCCCATCATCTTGCATGTATGGACATCGAAAGAATAAAGTGCATTCATCATCTTGTATGTAGGAGATGACAATAGGATAAGCTCATCCTGATAACTCATATGTAGGACATGATGAGTAGATGTCTGTCTAGTTCCAGTAAGGGTTACTGAAATACCATAAGAGCTTGATAAGTACTTAAGAAGTACTAGTTCTATGGAAATAAGGTAGGGTTCACTGTAAAGAGTTACACTGATGCAGACTTCTGGAAAGGGATAGAAAATTATTTGTAAAATTTATACGAGATATATAAAAGTGAATGTTTGTTGATAAATGGAAATGTTCCATTAAAGTCGTTTTAAAAGGAAATGCTGAGTATCCATGTGTTAGAGAACAACAGTGGATACTATATGGATCTGGAAGTTCATAGAGATGAACTTATAGATATTCCGGTCATTGATGTGCTTGGTCATGCAATGTGGCTAAAGGTTAGTAAAGAAATACTAGATCGCATATTACAGAAACTTCATCTCATACGAAGAGATGAGAGACATGCAATTAATACCGAATGTGGCAAGGTGTTTCCATAACTCACTATGATAGAACTAGAGCACAATAACATGTGGGACATGTTTGTAGATCACTATGAAAATGATTCAATGGTGATTGGCTCACAGTGCAAGTAGGAGTTTTTTGGTACGTATTCCCTGAGAGCCAATCATGGGATGATTGGTGGGATACATTAAGATTGATTTGATGTATGCTTTCAGGTTGAGGACCTAAATGATGAGATCATACAGATGCTAAGAGTTTGTACATTCTTGTTATGTCCCTAGTCGGATGTCATTGTGGAAGGTTGATAGACATCAATGACACATAAGACTAGATTGTGGTGTTGGTTGATGACATAATCTCATTAGTCATGATATAGAGATATCAAACCAAACACATAGGTACTTGTTAGAGAACAAGTTTACCAGACAGACCCACCGTGAGTTTGACTCATGGAACCATGACATGGTAGTCACAGTCAGTTCTCACAGTGATGGTGGTGAGTGTGATTCTTAGACCTAAAATCACTACACTCAACACATGTCATTGGGTACACTTTGACATCATCAAACGCAGTCCTGAAACATGGGTTGTTATAAAGGTGATGATTGGGTGGCTTTGATACATGGGGCTTTTGAGGGGTGAGTGATAGATATGGGATTTGTCCCTCCTGAGGGAGTTTGATATCCATGTCCACTTGATGAGTAGGATTGAGATAGGCGTGCACACACATGTGTGAATCAGTATGTGATATTGATGTCATATATATCTCAACCAATCTACTCTTTGATCAAGAAAATGAATGAACATTGATAGGATTATTGTTCCATGCTTTGAGTTCATTCGGGATAACAGTGACAAAAGAATTATACATTTGCTATAACACCATTCACAAATTGTAGGATTGAAAGTTGTTCTCAAACTTTCTATTTCACTTGGGTAGAACTGATGTGCGACTAGGCACTTCTCTTTGCTTGTGAAGTCATAAGTGTTATGGACTTTCAGTGCCAACGTGAAATGGACCTGCAAGGTCACACACATAGGATTTAACCTGGAAGAGGAGTTTTTCCAGAAATGATGTTTAGATTGATTACTAAAGGAGTTTAGTAGTTCAATGAAACACTCAATCAATTGATAGCTCAATATCATAGTGTGCAAGGAGTTGGACCGATTGATTAGAGTATCATATTGATTGAAACTGTAATTGACTACTTTGTACAAGTATGTTGCTCCAACTGGTTGGCTCATGGGATGAACTGATCGGCTCAACTAGTGAGATGATCAGCTCATGTGCAATGAACTGATTAGATTAACTATTGAACCGGTCGACTCATGTGACCAACGGAGATCGTTTGGTAAGTCAATTTTGCAAATACAATTTGTTTCACTTGTACAAATTCGATTTGGACAAGGATTAATATTTGATTAATCGGAAAAAAATTTGAAAGTCAATTTGAGTTGGACCAGAACCACGAACCGATCGGCTCAGAAGTGAACCGATCGGCTCAGGGGTCCCAACCGATCGGTTGAGGTTGAATCGATCGGCTCAACTCCCTAACCGACTGTTTCATGCTTGAAACGATTGGTTCAGGTGGTGCAGTTGGTTTTTTTTGTGGAAAATTATGAACCCTTCTACTCCTTCTTGAATCCCGCATTGCTCGGGGTAGAGAACCATGTCCCATGGCCCTCCTATATATATAGGTGTAGTGGGGGCTTCTCAAAATAATAACTCAGTGCACCAGTTGCTCTGCAAAGTTGTCGTTCTCTTTGGTTTCAGTAACTGAGAGAGAGCCCGAGCAAGATCTACCTGATAAGGGAGGTACATCAAGGGAAAGACAACAGCAGAAAGCGACTGGTGGCAGGAGAGTGTGTCGGCGACTAGTACGCTGACATGAGGGTGCGACTCCTTATGATTCCTTGTGGGACAAGGAGATCGGAGTTCTAGGTCATTCGTGTGGACTACTACAGAGGCAAGAAACTTCTTCTGCTCGGAGGACAATTGTCAATCCTGACAATCCCGGTGAGATCAGGAGGTGCCAGTCCCGGTGCGATCAGGAGATGCAAAGACACCGTCCAAGACCAGAGGTGAAGACCGCACTAGTCGCGAGGTAACGTTGCCGAGCAAGCCTCGAGACAAGGTATGCCTCTACAAACCATCCTTCATATTGTATAGACGTTGATGTGTTTCCTTTGTTCTGGGATTGGGAGGAGAAAATTTTTGTTTCCGCTGCCTTCTCTGTCTCCCCTATAACCCAGCAGGAATTGCAAGGACTAGAGACATCTCAACAATGTCTTGGGTGGAGTTCTTAGCTCTCCTCTGTGGGAAGTACATATGCTCTACTGCTTTGAAGAAGAAGGAAGATGAGTTCTATAGTTTGAGGTAAGGACCCATGTCTGTTTCTACCTATGTGCAAAAGTTTCTCTTGGTAGAGAGATATGATGAAGGTTTGTGTGAAGAAAGGAAAGCTGACCTTTTCCTTCAAGGCCTCAACAACAATGTGGGTTGTGCTCTTATCCCACAACTTCCCTTGACCTTTTAGTAGATGGTGGATAAATCTTTGGCAGTAGAATCTTATCCAGGGTTTCAACCTAGAGAGTTCTATAAGAAGAGGAAAGGTGTTGAGCAAATGAAGGAAGTTTGTGCTAGATGTGGTGGTAACCACCCTCCTGGAAAGTGTTCTAGAGAAAAGAAGTATCAGCCTCACTTCCAGATGGTATGACATCATTGCAATGAACTTGGACACGTCTGACCTCACTGTTCCAAGCTTCATTTTGGACCAGGATATGTTCAACAACAAGCACCTCCTTAGAACCAGGGCAACAATAATGGAAATAATGGTAAGAATCTTGTGGAAAGGATAGATGAAGAGTCTATGCTTTATGAGTATGGACAAGAGCAAGTTAACCCATAGTTCATACTTAGTCTTTACAAGTTATGTTTCTTTTGCATGATGCTTATGTAGTTGGATGTAAGGAAGTGTAGTTGAACCTCTTGTTCCTAAAGAATAGTTTTGACTTAATAAGACAAATCATTTAAGGGTGGTGAATAAGTTATTTTCTTATATGTGGATGTTTTGGTTTCAAGGACAAAATCCCTTTAAGGGGTGGTGTGTTGTAACATACTAGATCTCGAACCCTACCATGGAAGTTGACATATTGGACTTAGCCAATCAAGGTTGAAGGTTAGACCTAAATAGATGTTTAGTATGATCCTAATGAGATAATACACTAATTTATCACCTTAATGTAGCCTAATGTTTTCACATCAGTCTTAGGTTAATAATGGATACATAAAATATGCCACATAACTCATTTTGGTGGTAATATGAAGATAAGGAACTTAATTGGATGAATAATTTAGATAATGGGATGTTAATGGGCCATATGACATATCTCATAAAAAGAAGTCTCAAAATTGGAAACAAACTTCAAATTCGTAATCAAGATATCAAAATTAGCCTACATGTCAAAATTCATCTAATTTGGACAACCTTGAAATATTATGATAAAGTTTAGGAGAGAGAAAATGAGTAAAAAGCATAAGTAATGAATAATGTGATTATATAACTTCAAAATATGGAAATAATGTCAAATTTTTATTCAACACATCAAAGATAACTTGTGGATGAAGTTTCACAAAATTTGGATGTTGTTTGTACAACTTATGCAATTTTAGGTACATTTTGGTCTTTTCTGCAATTTACCCAATGGGGAGGTTTTCATAGCAAATTGTCATGTGAATTATAATCCATATATATTCCCTTACCATTCTCTAGTTTTTGAACCATTGGGCGCCTAGTGGTGAAGGTGTTTCTTTCCAAAGGCATTTTAGGGATTTCCTCTTTATAAATGAGCTTATCTTTAGAAGCTATCAACCAATGGGGTTATTTCTTTGATTGAAGGTCGATTGGGATGGCCTATAAGTGTCCACACACTTACATTTGATATTAAAGAAGCCTCTATGATCTTTCCTCTTGCAAGGACATGAAATCCCTAGGCTAAGGACACATGGAAAGCTCTGTGGACACCTCGTGCTTGACTTCTTCCTTATCCATAAAGGCTTGCATGTCCATGGGGACCCTTAGCATTTGACACATGGAAAGTAGATTGACACATTGTTCTTTACTTCTTCCTTATCTATAAAGTCTTGCATGTCCATGGAAACCCTTAAACATGACACATGGAAAGTCTCATAGACACCTCATACTTGACCTCTTTCTTTATATAGTCGTATCTACCCCTGACCCAACTCCCAATTTGAAAACTCTTGTTGTCCTTTATTTCCTCTAGATTAGAGCATCATTCCTTCTATGTTTGGCCTCAAAGTTGCTGTCCCAAGGTAAAAGAGGGCACCTACGTTGATGAAAAAGGCTCCTAGGGTTTCAAATTTCTCTATTTAGGATTTCTGAAGCTCCTCCTTGGTGATTTTGACCAAAAATAGTAAGTATCCTCCTTTCCTTCCATATTTTGATGTTGTTAGTCTTTTTTCCGCCTTCCTCCAGGTCAGAACCCTGGTCTTCCATGGTGAAACCCCACCTAGATCTCTTAAACGCCCCATCTCCATGTTCTTTTGTTAGGGTTTTTCACCTCAAAAGTGGAGAAGGTGCTTCTTGCTGAAGATAGGAGCTTTGCTGGAGAAACCAACCTCTCTAATCTTGGGAACCTTACTTATTGGACTTGTCCAACTTCCCTAGAGGTTCTTTGGAAGCCTAGGCTTGAATCTAGGACTGACTTGGACTATTTAGACTCTGAAGTTGAGGTATGTTTGCAGACTCGGTTATTCATATTGAGCAATCTCTCTCTCTCTTATTGTATGTTTGCATCCCCGATTATTCTTTTGAGAAATTAGCCTATGTTTCTTATTTATCATGGTCCAATGTACATTGTCCTACACATTATGTCCTATCTTTTGATATCATGGTGAACTACCTTATATGTTGTGATCTTAGATATTCTCTTGGACTCTTATCTTGTACTTTGGTGCATGATGGACTTATTGTTGATATGTGCCCACATTGATGTGGATGTTTATTTTGATGATATGTGGTATCTTGTGCCCACTTGCATGTGTATGTATGTGTTTTCCATTGTATGATATGACAACATTGTATAATTTTGACCATACCTTCTACTTGCCTCTACATTTTATATTGATGTGATTCAATATCACTAGAGTAGTGTAATTGCATTGGTTTTGTATAATATGGCAACAATGTGATATTATTGGGATGGAAGATGTATGATTCCCCATACCCAAGTTTGCAAGATGTATGATTCTTGGCTGATATTCATAAATCAGGAGTTTGGTTAATGTACAATTCTCTATCAGGTGCAAGATGTATGATTCTTGACCGCCATGTCTTTATATTGTTTTAGGACTATGTTTATCACACATGCATGCATGTTGATTATTGTAGGATGTGTTCCCTACTTTCTCTAGAGGGGCTATGTGTAACAACTTTAATATTTTATTTATGGTAAGTATCTCTTTTATTATTGTTCTCTTCCTTTTATGCCCTATTTGCGCAGCCCTTGTCATTTCTATGGGCAGCCTTTTATATTTGTTCTCCCTTTATTTCATAATATTGCTTAGTTTTCCTATTTAGTATGCACATACCACCCTTTGCTGATGTTTCTTTTCCTTCTCCTTCTTATGGGGTATGATTATATCCCCAGATTTAGATCAAGGAGAGGTAAGCAATGCGGACTTGGACAATAACTATTGTAGTTGAGCTTTTCAGAGACTAGAAAGAGGTGGTTAGATGATCCTCAGCTAGAGCCTTATAGTTTCTTTTGTAACTCACCCATGTGTTGTATAGTGACGTATAATGATATCAAGCTTTGTAATAGTTAGATAATTTCTCTTCCGCTACTACTTATTGTGTTATGATACATACATGTTGAATGAATTGGTTATCATCCCTTGTTGAAAAATTGTATGTGGTGTTTCTTTCAAGGGATGCTACCCTTTTTATTTCTAGTAGGGAGTGGTTCCCCTCTGGGATCCCACTCCTTACAGCATGGTATTAGAGCCACTAGCAGTCGGTTATCTAAATATTTCAATCTTGTCTCCCTTAGGATGTTTACCTTTTTCGATAGGTTGCTTATACCTAGTATGCTTGCCTTGTGTAGACAAAAACCCTCATGGTGGGAGATAACTTGACTCTAGACAACATGTCAGGCTATGAGACACCCCAGAACCCTAGGTTTGGGATGCTAAGGATGGATCTTCCCTTTACCACACTAGTGAAACAAGATGGAATGTCAGTAGGCCAGGAGACCCCATCCTCTGCTAGTACGGGTGTAGTCATCTCTCCAGAGAAAGAGTTGGCCATGTTTCGACAATATTTTGCTACTACCATGGTAGGAAAGATGAAAGACCCATCTGTACCTAAAAAGCCTAAGGAGTTCTCAATCATGGAGTTCATAAAGATTCAACCAAACTCTTTCAAGGGTGAAGGTGAAATAGAGATGGTTGATAAAGCTAATGATTGGGTGTTGGACATAGAGAAATTTTGATGGTATGACATGTCCTCCACACCAGAAGGTTAGGTTTGCTTCATATCACTTGGAAGGATGGGCATGAGTTTGGTGGAATGGAATTGAAAGGAGTGGAGACATCTCAACCATGTCTTGGGTGGAGTTCTTGTCTCTCTTCCATGGGAAGTACATATGCACTACTACTTTGAAGAAGAAGGAAGCTGATTTATATAGTTTGAGGCAAGGACCCATGTCTATTTCTGCCTATGAGAAAATGTTTCCCTTGCTTGAGAGATACACTAAACGTTTGCGTGAAGAAAGGAAAGTTGACATTTTCCTTCCAGGCCTCAACTACAATGTTGGTCGTGCTCTTATCCCACAACTTCCCTTGGCCTTTGAGTAGATGGTGGACAAAGCTTTGGCAGTAGAATCTTGTCTAGGGTTTCATCCTAGAGAGTTTGATAAGAAGAGGAAAGGTGTTGACAAGGGAAGGAAGTGTGTGCTAGATGTGGTGGTAACCACCCTCCTGGAAAGTGTTCTAGAGAAAAAAAGTTTTAGCCAGACTTCTACATGGTATGTCATCATTCCAATGAACTTGGGCATGTCTGACCTCAGTGCCCCAGGCTTCATTTTGTCCCAGGATATGTTCAATAGCAAGCACTTCCTCAGAACCAGGGCAACAATAATGGAAATATTGGTAAGAAGCATGTGGAAAGGAAAGCTGGAGAAGTCTATGCTTTGGAAGGAGAAGAGTTTTATGAGGATGGACAAGAGCAAGTTAACCCATAGTTCATAGTTAGTCTTTACAAGTTATGTTTCTTTTGAATGATGCTGATGTAGTTGGATGTGAGGAAGTGTAGTTGAACCTTTTGTACCTGTAGAATAGTTTTGACTTAATAAGATGAATCCTTTAAGGGGCAGTGAATAAGTTTATTTATGATATGTGGATGTTTTGATTTTGAGGAAGAAATCCATTTAAGGGGTGGTGTGTTGTAACATACTAAATCTGAAGTTGACATTTTGGACTTAGCCAAACAAGGTTGAAGGTTTGACCTAAATACATGTTTAGTATGATCCTAATGAGATAATACATGAATTTATCACCCTATTGTAGCCTAATGTTTTCACATTAGTCTTAAGTTAATATTGGATACATAAAATATGCCACATAACTCATTTTGGTGGTAATATGAAGATAAGGAACGTAATTGGATGAATAACTTAGATAATGGGTTGTTAATGGGCCATATGACATATCTCATAAAAAGAGGTCTCAAAATTGGAAACAAACTTCGAATAAATAATCTATATATCAAAATTAACCTACATGTCAAATTTCGTCTAATTTGGACAACCTTGAAATATTAGGATAAGTTTAGGAGAGAAAATGGGTACAAGGCATAAGTAATGAATAATGTAATTATATAACTTCAAAAGATGGAAATAATGTCAAATTTTTATTCAACGCCTCAAAGATAACTTTTGGATGAAGTTTCACCAAAATGGATGTTGTTTGTGCAAGTTATGCAATTTTAGGTACATTCTGGACTTTTCTACAATTTACCAAATGAGGAGGTTTTCTTAGCTAATTGTCACATGAATTATAATCCTTATATATTCCCTTACCATTCTGGAGTTTTTGAACCATGGGGTGCCTAGTGACCCCTTGGTTTGAAGGTGTTTCTATTCAAGGGCATTTTAGGGATTTCCTCTTTATAAATGAGCTTATCTTTAGAAGCTATCAACAAATTGGGCTATTTCTTTGATTGGAGGTAGGTTGGGATGGCCTATAAGAGTCCAAAAACCAACATTTGATATTCAAGAAGCCTTTATGAGTTGTCCTCTTGCATCTCCATGAAATCCCTAGGCTAAGGACATGTGGAAAGCTCCATGGACACCTCGTGCTTGACTACTTCTTTATTCATAAAGGCTTACATGTCCATGGGCACCCTTAGCATTGGAAAAATGGAAAGTACCTTGACACCTTGTGCTTGACTTCTTCCTTATACATAAAGGCTTGCATGTCCATGGACACCCTTATACATGACACATGGAAAGTCTAATAGACACCTCATACTTGACCTCTTTCTCTATATAGCCATATCCACCCCTGGCCCAACTCCCAATTTGAAAACTCTTTCTCTCCTTTATTTCCTCTAGATTAGAGCATCATTCCTTCTATGTTTGGCCATGAAGTTGTTGTTCCAAGGTAAAAGAGAGTGCCTACCTTGGTGAAGAAGGCTCCTAGGGTTTCAAATTTCTCTATTTAGGATTTCTTAAGCTCCTCCTTGGTGATTTTGACCAAAACTAGTAAGTATCCTCCTTTCCTTTCCTATTTTCATGTTGTCAGTCTTCCATCCACCTTCCTCTAGGTCATAACACTGATCTTCATTGGTGAAACCCCACCTACAGCCCTTAAATGACCCATCTCCATGTTCTTTTGTTAGGGTTTTTCACCTCTAAAGTGGAGAAGGTGCTTCTTGCTTGAGATAGGATCTTTGTTGGAGAACCCAACCTCTCTAATCTTAGGAACCTTACTTATTGGACCTGCTCACCTTCCCTAGAGGTTCTTTGGAGGCCTATGCTTGGTTCTAGGACTGACTTTGACTGTTTAGACTCTGAAGTTGAGGTATGTTTGCAGACCCAATTATTCATATTGACCAATTTCTCTCTCTTATTGTATGTTTGCATCCTTGATTATTCTTTTGAGCAATTATCCTATGTTTCTTCTTTATCTTGGTCCTATGGATATTGGCCTACACATTATGTTCTATATTTTGATATCATGGTGAACTACCTTATTTGTTGTGATCTTGGATATTCTCTTGGACTCTTATCTTGTGCTTTGGTGCATGATGAACTTATTGTTGATATGCTCCCACTTTAATGTGGATGTTTATTTTGATGATATGTGGCATCTTATGCCCACTTACATATGGATGTATGTTATGTCCACTGTATGATATGGAAACATTGTATAATTCTGACCATACCTTCTACTTGCCTCTACATTTTACATGTTATGTGATTCAGTAGCACTAGAGTAGTGTAATTACATTGGTTTTGTGTAATATGGCAACATTGTGATATTATTGGGATGGAGGATGTATGATTCCCCATACCTAGGTTTGCAAAATGTATGATTCTTGTCCCACATTCATAAATTGGGAGTTTGGTTAATGTAGCATTTTCTATCAAGTGCAAGATGTATGATTCTTGACCGCCATGTGTTTATATTATTGTGGGATATGTTTATCTTATGTTTATCTCACATGCATGCATGTTGATTATTGTAGGGCGTGTGCCCTACTTTCTCTACAGGTGCTATTGTGGAACAACTTTATTGTTTTATTTATGGCAAGTATCTTTTTTATTGTTGTTCTCTTCATTTTATGCCCCTATTTGGGTAGTAATTGTCTATTCTGTGGGAAGCCTTTTATATTTGTTGTTCCTTAATTTCATAATATAGCTCAATTTTCCTATTTAGTATGCATATAGAAGCCTTTGCTGATGTTTCCTTTTCTTCTCCTTCTTGTGGGGTATGCTTCCATCCCTAGGTTTAGATCAAGGAGATGATAAGCAAGGTGGACTTGGACAACAACCATTGTAGCAGAGCTTTTGGGAGACTTGAAAGAGGTGGTTAGATGATCCTCTGCTAGATCCTTATAGTTTCTTTTGTAACTCACCCATGTGTGGTGTAGTGATGTATAATGACATCAAGCTTTGTAATAGTTAGATAATTTATCTTCCGGTGCTACTTATTGTGTTATGATACATACGTGTTGAATGAATTGGTTATCATCCCTTGTTGAAAAATTTTATGTGGTGTTCGGTTCAAGGGATGTTACCTTTTTACTTGTAGTAGGGAGTGGTTCTCCTCTGGGATCCCACTCCTTACATCTTCAGGGCAGTAGTATAGATGTACTTCCCATGAAAAATCACCAAGAACTACTCCCAGCTCATGGTAGAGATATCACATATCATTTCTATCCTATTCCTCCAAACTTGAGCGGGTCCATCCAAAACATATAAGGTAAATCTAACCTTCTGGTGGGGAGGACATACCATACCATCAAAGATCCTCTCTATGGACATAACCCAGTCATCAGATTTTTCAACGATCTCTATTTCACCTTCACCATTGAAGGAGGGTGGTTGAATCTTCATTAATTCTATGATGGAATACTCCTTAGGCTTTTTAGGAATGAATGGGTCTTTCTTCCTCCCTGCCATGGTAGTAACAAAAAGTTGTCGAAACATGGCCAACTCTTGCTATGGAGATATGACTACACCTGTACTAGTAGAGGCTCGGGTCTCCTGACCTAATGATGGTCCACTTTCAATTGAAGTAGTACCTTGAGTCACTAGTGTGGTAAAGGGTTGATCCATCCTTGTCATCCCAAACCTAGGGTTTTGAGGTGTCTCATAGCCGGACATGTTGTCAACAATTAAATAATCTCCCACCATGAGGGTTTTTGCCTGCACAAGGCAAGGATACTAGGTATAATCAACCTATGGAAAGAGGTAAACATCTTAAGGGAGACAAGTTTGAAATAGTTAGATAACCGGAAACCACATGCTCTGATACCATGCTATAAGGAGAGGGATCCTGGAGGGGAACCAATCCCTACTAAAATAAAAAGGCAACCTCCCAAACAACACACAAACAAAAACTTTTTCAAAAAAAGGGATGAAACCAATTTATTCAACATGATTGTATCATAACACAAGTAGCAGCGGAATAAAATATGTATCTAACCATTACAAAGATTCTTATCATAACTAGTCTTTCACCACACAGGGTGTATAAAGGAAAACTAACTACATTAAGGACTAGCTGAGGATCACCTAACGACTTCAAGAAAAGTCTCCCATGAAGTCAACTACGCTAGTTGTGGTCCAGGTCCTCCTTGATTTCCTTCTCCTTGTCCAACACCTGGGGTTGGAAGCGTACCCCACAAAAAGAAAAAGGAAAAGAGAACATCAACAAAAAGTTGGTATGTGCATGCTAAAATGAAATTGAGCAATATATATATTAGGAAAGAGGTACATCAAGTATAGAAGGCTTTCCATGAAAGAGGTAAGGGCTACCCAAAATGGAATAATAGGAAAGAATGATTATTATATGATAAAGGAAATACTTTCCATAAAATCAATAGTAAAAGCGGTGCCACAAAAGTACACATAATCATTTTAGGCACAAAACACACAACAACATGCATGTAGGTGAGACAAACATAGGACTAGAACAACATAAATAACAAAGGTGGCCAAGCCTCATAAACTTGAAACCTGGTAGAGATTAGTACATAACCAAACTCCCCACTATATACAAATGTGGGCCAAACCCAATAAATTTGAAACCCGGGCATGGGGAACATAACCTCCATCCCAAAAATAAATAATGGAACATAACCCAAAAACCAATGCAGTTATATTTCTCTAGGCCTACTGAGTCACACAACATGCTTAATAGAGAGTCAAGTAAAAAGTATAGTCAGATTTTACAAATTGATCACCACAAAAGTGACCATCACAATCATCCACCTCAAAGTGTGCATATAGCAACAAATTGAGTACCAACATGAACAAAGCATAAGAAAAGACCAAAAGAATGTCCACAGATCAATAACAAATAAAATGTTACTTCAATTGAAGCATATTTTCCAAAAGAAAAAGATATGACATCAGTTCATGTCCATAGGACCAAGAGAAAGAAGAAAATAGGTGAATTGAAAAGAATAATAGGGGATGTGAACATACATTAAAAGAGAAGAATTAGAAATTGCTCAATGTAGAAATAATGTGGGATGCAATCATACCCCTCCACAGAGTCTAACAGTACAAGATCACTTCTAAATCTAAATCTAGGTTTCCAAAGCACCTATTATCATGTATGTGAAATTAGGGTTAGAATTACATTGATTATTCAAAACAAAAAAATCACCTTTTTATTATTAGTGAATTAGGTTACCAAAACCACATCATGATTTAGGTTATATTTTTCTAAGTTCAAAACATATTTTATTATATTTTTATGACTCATATATATTTAGTTATGAATTTTACAAGTTATCATTTATTTAGATTAACCCATTAAAAATCACATAATTTAAACTTTGGATTTAGTTGACAAAACTAACACCATAAGATATCTCTTATTGTTCGGAATCCAATGATTATTTATTTTTATTTTTTTATAAGTAGATAATTAGTTATGAATTTTATAAATTCGACCAATACAAAAAATCACAAAAGCCACATCAGTGTGTTTCTCACGATAAACAAAGAGAGAGAGGGAGTGGGCCACGCGGTCCAAGTTGGCCCAATCAAGACTGGTCAACTCGTCTGGCCCTACGCACAACTCAGCAAGTTATTCAATCGTGAAAAAGAAAGTGAGATGGGAAAAAAGTTTGATTTACCCCTAATGGGAAAACGAATGATTGAAGTGAAGTGGAGGGGCAAGGTCGAAAAATTCCATAGGAGATCCATCCCCTTTGACTCGTCTGCCATTGCAGCTGCTTACTCGAGCTAGATTGGGCAAAACCTCAAGACTCAATAATTTTGCAAAAAGAGGATACAGAAAGGAAATGTAGATGATTTCAAACTCACCTATGTCTCCAATTTGTTCGGAGATGGTGAGGAGAGGGAGAGATAGTCGTTGCAAGGTCAACACAGAAATTCACTCAAGGGTAGGTATAGCGCGATCTATAGGAAAATTGACACGAGGGTTTGAAAGAACAAGGGACGGCGGAGATGTACATGCCCCTATTTATAGATAGGAAAAGGAGTTAGGGTTTATCCAAGTTGGTCGTGAGAAGCTCAAAGCCCAACTTTGGGCATTCCTTGGATCTAAAGAAATAGAACTCGTGTGAAGGGTCATTGTGTGTGCAACATCTCAACGAACTCATAGGAGAAGAAACTTTGAGTAAAGATCGATCACACAAAGAGAAATCTTATTTTTAAGATCACTTAAAACAAAGCAAATTTTCCTCTTTGGTCGTGAGGTAGAGGATGGGTTCTTGGCTGTTCAATCTGAAATTTGATGATTGTGAATTGTGCGCCTGATTAAAATTTAAAAAAAAAATTGGCATGACACATTAAATGATATTCCTAATCAAATTTGACTAAAGTGTGAACATATTTATTTTCATTTTTTTCTTTCCACTTTTGAGGGTGCAAACAAATCCCAAATTGGATGAAATTTTGCATAGAGACTAATTAAAGCATGTAAATTCTGGTTATACACTTAGTTTTTCCTTTTGGAAACATTTAATGTGTTAAATAAATCAAATCTTATTTTCTCTTTCCTCTTTCATTAATGACTTTAAGATTATCCAAATTTGATGAAACTTCACCCACAAGTCACATTATGTGCCCTGGAAACGAATTTGCTATCAATTTTACATGTTGGAGTTATTTATTCATTTATTTAATATTTTGAAGTTTATACACACTTTCTCTCTCTACATTTCACCTTTTAATCAAACTTTCTCCAAATTGAGTGAAAATTCATCCAAAGGCATATTTTAATGTGATTACAAATATAAGATTATTTTCCACTTTTAGATTCATTAAATATTTTATTTAAATTTTATAAGGAAAATTAACTTTTTCTTTCTAAATAAAATAGATATGGTTATCAGTATCCTAAATTGGTGAAAGTTAGCCTCCAAGCCAAAGCATATATAAATAAAACAAATATGAGGTTACTCTTATCCAATTACTTTCTATTTTATTAATTTTATCCTATTATCCATTACTTCTATTATTTCTCTTTTAATTCATTCAATATCACATTACCTTGCTTAATGAGTTATTACTCATCTTTTTATCTCTTCCTTATTTTAAAAGGCTAAGGAAAGATATAGGATGAATCTACTCTCTCATTATCTCACATAAGTCTATTAATTTCATCTTATATATCATTATTCTCAATTATGGAAACCTTTTCCTATTATGCACATTATTACCTCATGTGACATATCTTATGTACCTTTCATTGATTTTATGATTAAATTGGAAGTATTAGGTAATATTAATTTATATTCTACATATTAGGGTGATTTATTCATGCATTAAAATATTTAAGGTCACTAAAGAGCATACCCTTATCCTTGTTTGGCTAAACCCCAAAGACCAAGGTTTCTAACCACTTAATCCTAGAATAAGATTAAGTTTTGGGTTTCAGTATGTTAAAAATACAGTGATATTTTCCAATTCCCTAGGTTGGATCATAAAAAAAGATCATTTCTAGATATTCAAAAAAATCTCACTATCTTAGGGCTCATAACCCCCCTCACACATATTGTAACACTCCAAATTTTCATATCGCATAAACATAAGAAAAAACTTTGGAGTGTCACAAACATGATACATCACAATAATAACATAAAGCAACCAACATACCTTAATGTACATATTCTCATAAATTGTTTGAATACAAACTTAATTGCATAAACCATTATAAGAAAGACTAACTACATGTTGTAAAATATGCACTCTATCTATTACCTTGGATCATGTAGATGGTGCCCCACCAAGAACGTCCTAAAGTTGTAGATACATTTTCTTGTCATGACTATCTCCTAAAGTTTAGTACCTATGGACATATTGTTCCCAACCATGCACAATGGGAAACCTAGGTTAGAGTAAGTGACATTGAATTTCTGATAAGATAAATATCAAAATACTATAACAGAAAATTGAACTAAAATCTAAATGTTGTAATGTGATACTGAATCGATGTGTCATTTATTTATGTCTTTTATCTGATTTGACATCACCATTATATGATAAGTCCTCCTGAATTGGCATATCTACACCCTGAATTGGTACCGAAGTACCTCTGAATTGGCATTGAATGCCTCTAAATGACATTGAAGTGTCTCTGAATTGGTTTGACTCTATCCTAAATTGGTACCAAAGTACCTCTAAACTGGAGTAAACACTCCACTAAATTGGCAAGAGATGCCTTTGAATAGTCCGGGGACTAACTTAATGAGGACTTATCACATAATGTCTTATGTGAAGGTTCTGACTTAATTATCTTAAATCTGAACTAATTAAATTCTAAATATGAACTTATCTTATACTGAAACTGAAAACTGACAACTGATAACTGAAAATGTACTGAACTTGGAATCCTAAATCTAATCTAAGTATCATAGAAAGTTTATCTTACTTAACTGATGCGTTAAATTTTTTATATTAGAAACTCAAATCTTTACGAAATGGAATTCTTATGTTTTAAACTGAAACTAAATTTGAATCTGAAGTCAGTTATTGTTATTGTCTGAAGTGATCTTGTTTAGAAGTTCTTAATATACTGAACTCTTAAAATATGATTTAATGTGGTCATTCAAATGTAGATAGCTAGCTTGAGAAAAATAAATTGTACTGAATGTATAACAACCTTAAGTATCTAAAAATGACTTAATATCTAAAATCTAAAATATGAAGTTCTTACACCATAACACCATCTGAAACAATTCTAATTACCAAAATCATTATTGTGAACGTCCACTTTGCCTGTCTCCTTCACTTGGAGATCTGGAACACCATGCTTTCTTTAACCTTGAAGAACAACAACTCCTTCTCCTTCACTCTGAGAAGATCTTCAGCCTTTTCTTCAATAAAAAAGGGGGTAGGAAGATGGAGGTGGAGAGCTTTACATGGATACAAGCGGTATCTCTCTTAGAATAGATCATATCTGACTCATACTCACATATTTTACTTGAAGGTAGAGAGAGAAAGGGGCTCAAAGGTGTGCAACACTCTCAACAAAGAAACAACCAAGCATATATGGAATGAGCAGCCTTAGAATGAACTCCAAGAGGTCCTATTTATAGCTGAGGGTACCCCTTTGAGTTGGGGTACACTTAGGGTCAAAAAGTAGCCATTTTTACCCAAGGCAACAGATCTATTTTTTCCCAAATAACTCACCGATGGTCACAATCACTTTTTTTGCATTTTTTGTACAGTGTAATCGGTCGAGTTTCAATAAAGGTAACTCGACCGATAGGGTAAAAGACAAACCCAAATTTCAAACCATCGATCGAGTTTATCCTGAGGAAACTCGACCGACCAATGAAAGTTTTCTTTGGTCAGTAACCCCATCGGTCAAGTTATGTGAAAACACAACTCAATCGATGCACTCTTCAAAGAATTGATCCTAGTGGATTGGTCCAGATTGTAACTCGACCGATTGACTACCTGTGATCAATTTTCTAAAGTGCATCAAAAGTGATTGGAACTTGGTTCTAAGTGTCCCAATCAATTTTCTCATCTTAGTTACAACCCAATACATCAATACAAGTGATTACAAAAATCTTCTAAGGTCGTTTACATGGATTTCCTAAATTACACACTTGCATAGTTTTGACTTGAACTTGAGAAAATATAGGGCTTCTAAATTTTGATCCTTTTCATGTACGTAACACCTGAAATCAATCTTGAATACACTTATTAGATACATATGAATGGAATGGTTAAGTCATTATCATAATATGGGCAATGCATAACCTCTAGGTCAACATTTTCCCCCTTTTTGACAATGACAAACCATTCTTCAGACATACCGAAAAGGATATAGAAGTTATACCTTTGCCTTGTGAATTTGGGGGATTCAAGATGTGAACAATGTGAATTGCTCCCCCTCAATCTATGCTTACTTTAACTTGCATAGTTAGTCTATCTACACAAAGCAATTATAGCATACATGTACTATATGGTGCTTTGCAAGTCACATGATAAAACATTAAATGAACAAGAAAAGGATCTCATAAGCAATAAACAGCAGTATGACAAAGAATAACAATGAGATTGAGTTTCAATATATTGAAATTTCTCTCCCCCTTTTGACATTATCAAAAAGTAGGGGGGTAAAAGATCATATATCCAGGTCTTCTCCAAACCCAAACAAGCAAATAATCATACATTCAATCTCATATCATAAATCAATCAGAGATGAAAGAAACATACAATCTCATTCATAATCAAAATATGGTGAAAGATGGCACCAACTCATAATATATAACAAAGTAAAGAGCAAGAGTGCACATCACATATATTACAACACAGAAGCATGTTCTCATGAAAGCAACTACAAGAAAGAAGCTATGAAAATTGAAGATAAAATAGTACAACTCAGATAATGTGCTCAGATGTTTCTTATACAAAATAGCCTAGAAAATATATATGATCAACATGCTAAACTAAAAACTAAGAAACAATCTAGACATCTAGACTATCTATGTCCACATCATCACCATCATTGGCTCTAGGCTCGTATTCCTCGTCTCCATCTGAAGGTGCAGATGTAGTGCCTTCATCACCAGAGTCAGTACCAGAACCATCACCATCGTTAGAAGCATCCTCACAATCGCCATCATCATCATCATCATCATCAACAACCTCGACAGCATTAGCCTGGATAGGCATCTCCTCATATGCAGGAGGACTGAAACCACGACCAGGCCAACGAGCATTCTGCTCATCCCAAGTCATACCAAGAGCATAGAGCTCATTGGACTGAGGAAAGGATGGAGCATAATCACCAATACTAGCAAGCAGGGTGGCCAAGGGGCCAACAGGCAACAACACGTAGGAAGGAGCAGGACCGCCAGCATCAAAAGGTGGAGAAGCAGTAGCAACGGAAGGCTCGGGATAGGGTAGTAATTATTGTATGCATAAGAAGCATAATTACTACCAGGGAAAGGCTAGTAGGTGGGGTAGGGGTGTACACATGATATGTTCATGGTAAAAATGATTGAACATAGATCTTGATGCAGGTGATCCTAGACCTATTAGTTGTATGCCTATTGTTGCATCATGTAGCCCATAAGGGTTTCATTAGTTACACAGAATGTGGCACGGCTAGGTCGAGGTGGATGAGGAGGTGGAGCTTGGGTAGAGGAGGCAGGGGCTATAGAGGCAGAGGCTAAGGGTGAAGCACAAGGTGTGGTAGAGGCAAAAACAAGCACGAACTTCTGAATTATGGTTTCACTGATACACACACCCTTTCTGGCTAGCTTTTAATGATAGTCAGAAAAGAGTGATTTCTCAGTATCAAATTGAAATAAACCATAGATCAGGGTAGGATAGGGTGGATGGGTGCCTCGAGTGTTCTTCCTAGAATCAAAATAGGTCAAATGGTGAAGAATGTATCTGGACCATTTGACTCTGATATTCTCAATGAGGCAATACATGATAACCGCTGTGTTCTCTGCAATATCCATTTGATTTTTCTTTGAATGTATGTTGCAGTTGACCACTAAGGCTAAGATGTGCTTCCTGAGATCGAGGGATGAGGAGGGTAGGGTGCTCTTCTTATTATATGGAACGTCAAGTTTCTTCAAGTAGCAATGAATGTCATGGAGAGTAAGCTCATTCTACTTGTAGAAACCTTCAAGGTCCAAAAGATCAAAGTACTCACCATAATCCTTGGGCCAAGAGTCATTCTCATTATCTCCGGAAAAGAAGACATTTAAAATATCCTCAGAGATTTGAAAATGCTTTCCGGCGATCATGGAAGTCAGGATTACTTGAGTATTCGGTGGGGGTACAAGGGTGTTGTAATTCCAATGCAAATTAGGTAGAATTCATGAAATGCTTTTGTGCTGGTCATCAAATTGAAAAAGTAGTCATGCTCGATAGCCAGGGCGGAGAGGTGATGTATGGCTAACAACTTAGCTACTTGGTCTATAACCTATTGACGCCTAGGGAAAGGCTCAAAGAAATCTCTAAAAAGGAAAGGACTCCTAGGAAGAAGGTCCTTATACCTATTTGTAGCTTCTATTGAGACAAAGGAGGTGTCATTAAAAGGAAATAAGTGATTAGACGAAGAAGATGAAGGAGCATTGCTAGGGGCGGGAATCTTTCTCCTATGGGAAGCCATGGAGGCAAAAAGGAAGAGGAGAAGAGAGAAAACACACCAAATAAGCCATCAAGAACGTCCAAACACAAACAAGGAGCAATGGGAGAGGTCTAGGGCCACCTATGTATGTCGGGAAAGGGATAGGATAGGGAAGGAAAGGGCTAGGGTAGAGATCTTAGGGCTAGAAGAAGGGAATCGATCAACTATTCTCTAGTTGAGAGGGAGAATAGTCGGCCGAACCCAACTTAAGTTGGCTTCAACTCACGGATCAGTCAAGTTTTGAGAGTCGAAAACTTGACCGATTGGTTCATTTTAGAATAGCTCTTGTCCACGAATTGGTCGAGTTTGTCCTGGGGGAATCTGGACCGCTGGTCAACCTGACCTAAAACCATCAATCTTAATTTCTAGCCATATGAATGCTAATTAAATTTATTTTTTGAGTCTATTATGTATTTTGAACATACTTAGGCACATATCACTCATCATTGGGTACTATTTAGCGATAAAACCAAGAAATTTGATAAATGCCCAAAAAAGGTGAAACTAAGCATGTCAACAAGAAAATTTTCCAAATATAGAAAATTTTAGGCAAGCAAGGTGAATAAATCATGAGCAAGACATATAGGATAAAAGCAACTAGCTAGATAACATGTCAATATCATCTGAAGAAATAATGAGCAGTTTAGATCTAATAAAATTAATTTGCTCTCTAGCTAGAGGTTTAGTGAAAATGTCTGCCAATAGATTTTTCGTGTCCACATGCGTGATATAAATATCCTTCTTGGCAATGTGATCACAAAGAAAATGATGGTGAACCTCTATATGTTTAGCTCTACTATGCAATATAGGATTATAAGAAAGATTGATTGCACTAGTATTATCACAGTAGATAGGAGAAGCATCAAAATGTATGTTAAAGTCTTGGAGCATTTTCTTCATCCATAGGACCTGTGCACAACAACTCCCAACTGCAATGTACTCAGCCTCGGTAGTTGGTAATGCAACAGTGCTCTATTTCTTAGAAAACCAAGACACCAAGCATGGTCCTAGAAGGAAGCAAGTGCCACTTGTGCAGTTTCTATGAAACAAATAACCCACGTAATCAACATCACTATATTCTATAAGAGTAAAGTCCCTTGACTTAGGATACCATAGACCAAAGTTTTGAGTTTTGGCTAAGTACCTCAAAATCCTCTTAACCACAATAAGATGTCATTTCCTAGGACTTGATTGAAAGATCTCACACAAGCAAACACTAAACATAATATCAGGTCTAGAGGCAGTTAAATAAATTAAACTTCCAATCATACCTCTATAGAGCTTCTCATCTACCTTCTCACCTTCTTCATCTCTATCAAGTTTGGCGGTGTTGGACATGGGTGTGTCCATTGTCTTCATGTTCTCCATCCCAAAGCATTTGAGTAGTTTGCTAGTGTACTTGCCTTGGTTGATGAAGTTTCCATCTTTGGTTTGCTTGATTTGGAAGATGAGGAAGAATGTCAACTCACCCATCATGCTCATCTCGAACTCACTCTACATAAGAGAAATAAAGTCCTTGCAAAGATCAAGATCACTTCCACCAAGTATGATATCATCAACATAAATTTGAATGATAAGAAAATTGCTAGAAGTGTGTTTTAGAAATAAAGTAGAATCAAATTTGCTTATGACATAGCCATTGTCTAACAAAAAGTTCTTTAATTTCTCGTACCAAGTTTGAGGTTCTTGTTTGAGTCCATAGAGATCTTTTTGTAACAAATAAACATGATTAGGTAGCTTGTCATTTTCAAAGCCCTGAGGTTGAGCAACAAATACTTCCTCCTCGATTGTACCATTCAAAAATGCACTTTTAACATCCATTTGATATAGCAGGAAATTTTTATAACTAACAAAGGCAAGTAGCATTCTAATAGATTCAAGTCTAGCAACATGAACATAAGTTTCATCAAAATCAATACCTTCCTACTAATTGTAACCTTGTGCCACTAACCTTGCTTTGTTCCTTACCACTTTTCATTTTTCATCAAGCGTGTTGCGGTAGACCCACTTGGTGCCAATGATTTTTCTGTCACTTGGTCTTGGCACAAGAGTCCATACACGATTCTTCTCAAATTGCTCTAGTTCCTCCTGCATGGCTAGGATCCACTCATCATCTCCAAGAGCTTCCTTGATATTCTTTGGTTCCAACTGTGAGATGAAGGCAATGTCTACTTGTTCTTTGTTGTAGGCATCTTATGCCTTCACTCTCTCAAATGGGTTGCCAATGATTAGCTCTTTGGGGTGATTCTTTGTAAAGTGAGGAGTGGGATCCTTCTTCTCTTCATCTTCAACTTCAACCACATGCTTACCTTTGTTGTCAATGTTGAGATGTTTCAAGATAGGAATTAAGTCATCTGCAACATCATTATCAACAACATTCTTACCAATAATAGGGTTAGTTTCAATAAACTTGACATTAATAAATTCTTCAATTTTAGACAATTCAATATTAAAAACTCTATAAGCCCTGCTTGTAGTGCTATAGCCTAGGAAGAAATCCTTGTAAGATTTTGGATCAAACTTGTCGAGAGAATCCTTCGTGTTTAAAACAAAACAAGGACATCTGAAAATGTGAAAGAAGTCGATGCATGGCTTTCTACCACAGCATAACTCATAGGGGGTTTTCTTCAAAGAAGGATACGTGAAAACTCAGTTCTGCACAAAGCAAGAGGTGCTAACCGTTCAGCCCAAAACTTCTGAGGAATGTCATATTCAAGAAGCATGGTCCAAGCCATCTCCTATAGCGACCTATTCTTTCTCTCTACTACCCCATTTTATTGAGGTGTACGAGGAGAAGAGAAATTGTGCGAGTAACTAGATTTTTCACAAAAATGCTCGAAAATATCATTTTCAAACTCTCCCCCATCGTCATTGTGGATAGAAACAATCTGACAAGAAGCTTCATTTTCAACTCGTTTACAAAATCTCAAGAAAACATCAAGAGTATCACTTTTAGAAACGAGAAAGAAGGTCCAAGTATAGTGAGAGAAATCATCGACAATCACAAGACAATACTTGGAACCACGAAGTGTTTGAGTTCTCATAGGTTCGAATAGATCAATATGAATAATCTCAAGAGCTCTTTTGGTACTAAGGACTCCATTGGATTTTAAGGAGGACTTGGTTTGCTTGCCTTTTATACAAGGTTGGCATTCCTCATCCTTTTCAAAATCCAATTTGGGAAGTCCTTGAACCAATTCCTTTTTTCTCAATTTCTTCATTTGATGCATATTCACAAGACCCAACCGACGATGCCAAAGAGAAATATCATTTTTATCCACAACCAAGCATCTATCAAGTACGAGCTTTAGAGCATCAAGAACAATAACATAAAGATTACCATTTCTAGTTCCCTTATATATGACATTGTAAGTGAGGGAATCTAGAAGCAAACATTCTATAGAAGTAAATAAAACAAGATATTCATTATCACAAAGTTGGCTTACACTAATCAAATTGTGATGTAGGCCATCAACAAGCAAGACATTTTTGATACTTAGCTCATTGCCTACATCACCCTCACCTATTACCTTACCCTTTTTGTTGTCCCTGAAGGTCACCAATCCTCCTTTCTTTTTTTTGAATTTGTTGAAATGGCTGATTTCACATGTCATATGTTTTGAGAAGCCACTATCAACAATCCACCTTCTTTTGACCTGCATGAAAGAAGGATGTTGGTACCCAACTCAAACTTTGGGATCTGGGGTTAGCTTGGGGACCCATTTCATCGTTGGGTTGGTTCCCTTTGGCTTGTAAGGACAATAAGTAGAGTAATGATCATCACATTTATAATGAACACATACCATTGGGTTCTTAGAGTCAGAAGTATCTCCATGAAATATAGGAGGTTCCACACTCTTCTTCTTACTCTTACTCTTATTCTTATTCCTACCCTTAGGAGTAGTCCCATCATATTCTAAACCACTAGTACCAATTTGTTTGGTAGAGTGTTCTAGGACAACATTAAGGGATTTCTTTCCCTTAGGAAACTTTTGCAAAGAATCTCTTAACTTAGCATTATCATCACTAAGGTTAATGATAGTAGAAGATAAACTAGCAAGATCATCTCTAGCATGCAATAGGTCAGCCTCTAAATAGAGGGCTTTAGTATGAAAAGAATCACGTTCTAAAAGAATGCTAGCTACCTCTTTACTATGCAAAATAGGTCTAGATGATAGATCATTAACTTGAGAAAACAACTTAGCATTTTTAGATTTAAGCAAAAGAATTTCCTTTTGATAAGCATGAGTTTCTTGCTTCCTAGCTTCATCAATGAGATTAAGTTCTACATTTTCAATTATAAGAACATCTATCTCATCTAGGAATTATGGGTTTTCTTCCTTAAGAGTAACCATGGTCTTAAGGTAGACACCATTCTCAACTTCAAATCCATTGTATTGGAGTTCAAGATCAAGAAATTGCCCTTGCAAGGTATCAATACTATCAAGGTGTAGCTTTTCATTTCGATCAAGAACCTCAATCTTAGCATAAAGATCATTTATTATCTTACCTAACCTTTTCTATTTAGATTTTCATTTAGTAAAAGATGACCGGAAAGCATTAAGCATATCAATAAGAGTTTCTTTAGACAACTCATGCAAATTGACTTCACTTACCTCACTTACCTCACCTATATATTCACTTATAGAGGCCATGAGAGCAATGTGGCATTCTCCATGTTCAGAGTTTGAAGAGCTTGAGGAAGACTCCTGCCAAGTTGCATGAGCAACATCTTTACTTCTTTCTTTCTTCTCCTTTCTCTTGTATTTGCCTTATCTCTTGTACTCCTTGTCCTTCTTGTGGCTGCTCTTGTGATGGCTCTTCATGGCCTTGGGGAAGTCACTCTTGTAATGGCTTGTTTGGCCACATTCATAACATCTAGGAGTTGATGAAGAAGGCTTCCCCTTGAAGTGTTTGCCCTTGGAGTAGTTAACTTCATGCTCAGTTGGGCCTTCATCTTCACTTGAGGAAGGAGTATGGGACTTGAGTACAAGTTGTTGCTGCTGAACCATCTCTTCAATTTGAGCTTTGAAGGTTGTATCCTTGATCTTCTTGGACTCCTTCTGTTATCTCTTTTCTTCTTCTTCTTGATTATCAAGCCTTGGCTCATGTGCTTGAAGGTTGCCATCCAGCTTCTCTGTTGACAATTCACTAAGCTTGTACACTTCTTCAATGGATGTCACATTGGGCTCCCATCTCTTTGGAAGAGATCTTAAGATCTTGGAGTTTATTGTGGCTTTCTCCATCAAACTACCAAGGGATACCAATCCATTGATGATCACATTAAGACTTGTGTACATGTCCGCCACTCTTTCATGCGTACCCATCTTGAAGTTCTCAAGTAGACCACCAAGCATGTAGATCTTAGCTTCCTTCACTTGCTCTCTTCCTTCATAGGTGACACATATCTTGTTCCAAATTTCATGTGTAGTGTCCTAAGAGGAGATCTGGTTGAACTCAGGTGGAGTGAGGGTTGCATAGATGATTCTCCTGACTTTGGCATTGAGTTGAGCTTGCTTCATTTGGACTTCCGTCCATGTGGAGATTTCCCCCTTTGGATCTTCATACCTTAGATGCACCACCTTCCACATCTCATAGCTTACTCCTTGGAGATAGAACTGCATCCTTCTCTTCTAATAGAGGAAGTTGGTGCGATCGAAGATCGGAGGTCGCATGGAGAAGCTTCCCTTCAAGTTGAGAGATCCAAGTGATAAATCGCCCATCTTCTCCTACTTTTAGAAGTATCTTGGAGTAGACCTACTCTGATACCACTTGTTGGATCAAGGGCACTAGAGGGGGTGTTGAATAGAGCTTCACAAATCTCACAAAACGAATTAGACCACCAAATTATATTAAGTGCAGAAACTTAAACTTACAGCCAATTTGAAGTCCTAACTAGCATGCACAACAAGGGTGAGAGACAAGTAAGAACATACACTTGGACAAAGTGGTTTAGAGTGGTTCCACACTTCAAACTTGAAGTGAGTCAGTCCACTACCTAAAAGTGGTTAGGCTCTAGGACTTTGCAATCTTGGTACTCTAATATTCCATCATAAGATTACAAGACAAAACCACATTCATCCAAGGGCTTAGTACCTCAAGCAAGGATCTTCAACCTATAGAAGGAGCATACCCACTTGAACCATGGAGTCTTCAGCCTTCAACAAGGACTTACCCACTCTCTCTTCAAGTCTTTGTCCTTCAAGGAATTACCTATCCTTCTTGAACGTCCACATTGCCAATCTCCTTGACTTGGAGATCTGGAACACCATGCTTTCTTCAACCTTGAAGAACAACAACTCCTTCTCCTTCTGTCGGAGAAGATCTTCAACATTTTCTTCAATAGGAAAGGGGGTAGGAAGATGGAGGTGGAGAGCTTTATATAGATACAAGGGGTAGCCCTCTTACAACAGATCCTATCTCACTCATACTCATGGATTTGACTTGAAGGTAGAGAGAGAAAGGGTCTCAAAGGTGTGCATCACTCTCAACTAAGAAAGAACCAAGCATATATGGAATGAGAAACCTTGGAATGAACTCCAAGAGGTCCTATTTATAGCTGAGGGTACCCCTTTGCGTTGGGGTACACTTAGGGTCGAAAAATAGCCATTTTTGCCCAAGGAAACAGATCTATTTTCGCACAAATAACTCACCAACGGTCACAATCACTTTTTCTGCAATTTCCGTATAGTGCAATCGGTCGGGTTTCAATAAAGTTAACTTGACTGATAGGGTAAAAGACAAACCCAAATTTCAAACCATCGGCCGAGTTTGTCCTGAGAAAACTTGACCGACCAACGAAAGTTGTGTTTGGTCAGTAACCCCATCGGTCGACATCTGTGAAAACACAACTCGACCAATGCACTCTTCAGAGAATTGATCCTATTGGATCGGTCGAGATTGTAACTCGACTGATTGACTACCTGCGATCAATTTTCTAAAGTGCATTAAAAGTGATTAGAACTTGGTTCTAAGTGTTCCAATCAATTTTCTCATCTTCGTTATAAGCTAATACATCAATACAAGTGATTACAAAAATCTTCTAAGGTCGTTTACGTGGATTTCCTAAATTACACACTTGTATAGCTTTTGACTTGAACTTGAGCAAATATAGGGCTTTTGAATTTTGATCCTTTTAGTTACATATACTAAAAGGATCAAAATTCCCTATATGTCATTCATGCCCATATATATAACATTGGTTGTACTCTGACACCTGATGTTGTGGACACGTAGTTCTACTCATGCCAAAATTCCAAAAGCTAGGTAAGTGAATAGGTAATCCATGGAGACGAGCACATGACTACTTTTTTCATGGCATGCTGGCACATCTGGTTCTATAGAAACAACTGGGTATTCGAAAGGAAGACAATCGTGACAACACAATAGCTTCTTTTAATCAGGAAGGAAACTAGGGAGCAGCTTCAAGAGTTTGCCAAGGAGGATGATCAGAAAGCTGTTAGGAAGCAGTCCCTCTGGGAAAGACCACTTGCAGGCATTACTCGCTTCAATTGCAACGCGACAGTGAAGAAACCTAAGGTGTGCAGAGCAGTGGTAGTCAAAGACCAAGAAGGGAAATGGATTGGGAGCGTGGCCACAGACTTGCAAGCTTTAGAGGTGGAAGAAGCAGAACTGGAGACAATCATCCTCGCAATGGAAATCATAGGTCAGAACAACACAAACCTTGTAGAAGTTGAATCTGACTCCAACTTGGTCGTTCAAATTGCAAATAGTAGTGTTAAGGAGTACACCAAATATGCCAAGTTCATTAACAAGATCAATAGGAATAGGAGAGTGGAATGGAAAGTGAGATATATTCCCAGAGAAGCCAACGAGGTAGCTGATAAACTAGCCAAAGTCCATAGAGACCATGGAAATGGGCATGCAATCCATGCAACCCCATTGTTAGAAATTCACACTGCCCTAGCTAGGGACTTATGTAAGGGTAGTAGTACTACCTTGTTTAATTTGAATGCATTGATTAGTGAGTGTAATCCTAATTTTAGTTTGATCGCAAAAGGAGAGCGGGATGAATAAGATTGCCTCCTGACTTTACTAAAAAAAACAATGGTTGTACTAATATTTCATATTATATTGCACGTTATGTACTTATACAATACATATAGGGGATTTATTCATGGCACACACTAGTAACTAGAATTTAGTTACCTGAATTTAGGTGACCGTACATACACAAAAGTAGTTATTTGGTCAGAAAAGTAACTATTACGACAAAAAAAAACTATTTGACTTAAAAAGTAAAAACTAACAAAATACACAGTAACATTTTACAGGATCAGTAGAAAAAAAGATGTAATCGTACATCTATAATAATTGTAACTAATATGTATATAATATAACTATTTAGAAGCCAGTTTATGTCTATAAATGTGGAAAGTAAGAAATATAGAAATATAACAATTTTCTGGAGCCGATGCCTACCCGCGTGAGTATTAAAAATATCCTCACATTTACATATATGTATATGTATATCACTTGAATAGGGTATAAGACAAACTTGATGTAAGTTATTTTATGCCACATACATGTCTCTACCTTACAATAAGGTTTTGTGGAAGTAGGTATATAGTTGCACATATACATGACTATATTAAAAAAAGATAATGATAGTACTCACTATTAAAAAGTCATCACTCATGCTAATATGTATAGAATCAGTCATTTTGAAATTTCATATTATATTGCACTATATGTAGTTATACTTTGTCTTATTGATTGTCAATTTCTTTATATTATTATTTATAACATAAAATATATTATATAAATTGGTTTAGTATATAAATACATAAGCTACCACCTATTATCTTTTCTCGTATCTAACATCTTCCTCAATATTAGCTTTCTAGCAACACAACTAAACATGCAATCTATTAGGAGTGTGAAACTTATGTATATGTCATGTGTAAGTAGGGCCATCAAATTTTTTGTGACAGATTGCTGTGACAAATGATATTCCAGATCATCTTGGTTGTCCAACTATATCAAATAACCATCCCAAAAAAAAATTAATAGGATGTGTTTACGATAGAGATTAATTGTAACACGTTCGGAAAAATATTTCACAACAACAAATTTGGACCCATAAGTAAAAGACCCTTACACATTAAGAAACTATTACACAAGTGTCATATGGTAGGGGGACATATCTATTCTTGTGAGAACCCTAAAACAAAACCTCCAAATATATTGAACATAATATAATACAAATTGCTAAATGTGAGTGTTTTACTACAATGAATAAGTGATTTTTTATCCTTATTTATACAAATTTCATTATGTTAGAAATTCATTTTGAAAAATACAAATTTTAAATCCATTGAAAATCCATAAAATCATTTCCAACAAAACCTTGTTTACATAGGGAAGGGCATGGCACATTTCCCTTGAATAAAAGACAAATGATTTTTGACCAAAAAAGAGTCTAAATATAAAATACAACATTTCAAACTTTCCATAAGTGCCTCCTAGAGATAGTAGGGTTGTATTAATAGTGTCCACTTCTCTAGTGTGACCTTTAAGGCATAGACAACACATCGATAAAAATGGTCTGGTTGTTAAAATTGACAATATATTAAATAAGAGTAGAATCCTAGGCTGAGATGATGTACAAAATAACACAAGCTAAAGTTGTCATCTCGACTCCTACTTCAATCTATTTGACAATGTTATTTTAAAAGTCACAAAAATTTCAAATTATGCATTCAAGGGAGGCCCTTACTTCTTCAACTACATATAAATCAGAAAAAATAATGAAACATAAGAACAAGTAGTAGAAAGGTGGTGGCATGAAGAAGATTAGATATTGTTCCTTCTTATGAGTGGAAATGCATATAACTCAATGGATAACACTTAAATAAAAGTTAAATGATTTCTTAGGATGACCACTAAAAAGAATTAATAGGTTGAGGCATTAGTTTCCCATAAGGAATGCCAAAGATTGGTCACTTATTCAATAATTCACTTGTTTTTAAATTCAATAAGTATAATTATATGACTATTCTTTGAGCCTAAACACACACCTTTTCATATTAAAATATAATAGATAAGCACAAAAAAAATTAAGCATGCATGAACAAAAGTGCATATGTAATATGATTTAGTAAACAACAACAACTTTTGCTATGAGGGTATATTGGATTGCCTGGTGAGGATGAAATGACAAGTAAAAAATAGTTGCAGAAAATAATTATGCCCTATTTACTTATGCTAAAAACATTTGAAGTATGAAGATTTGGTGTTATTTATACACTTATAACATTTGATTCACTAATATGCTAAAAATTTACTTTAATCTATGGTATATTCTATTTATATTGTTAGTTGTATTTACATGACACTAATAAATGGTAGTTTTAAACTCGAACCAACAATTTGATATGATTGCATTCACAACATGGATTTTTTTGGCAATCTCAATTATGTATCCAATTTGATACACATACGATAAGAAGTGAAAATGCTTATATATGAAAGAGTGTGTTGTTGCCCAAATGTATTTCTACACAAAGACAATAAAATGCACTATCCATTCACTACTTCCTCAAGAATTAATAAAATGCATTTGCATATTTCCATTATAAAGTAAACAAGTAGATATGTAGATATAGAAAAGTAAAAGCTAGACTTAAGTTTCTTAAAAAATTTTGTAGGCTCATCCTCCATTGTTTGAGTGATGGGCATTGTGGTCCTTAACCAACATGTTGGCTAAGGAGCTTCTCTCTTTAGTTTGAAGTAACATAAAACTAATATTGATGTTCTTTAAGTAGCCCATTGCTAGATTTCTCTACTAACACTATATTTAATTGCAAAAGTAATTCTAGGTCAAAATAATAAAATTTGATGTGACTTTGGAGGGATTACTCTTCTAGTAATAGTAAATAGTTCATGCATACAACTAATGATCATGATGACTCATGGTATTGCAAGAATATGCTAACTACTACTTATAATATAAAGTACGTATGCATTTGCTTTTATTAGTTGATTCCTTCAATACACATATATTAGGATGTACTATTCATAAAGAATTTTGTTAGGTCCAAATATTTATGAGGTTGGGGCAGAGATCTCTTCATCACCGACGAACCTATTCATGTTGTACTTTCATCATTTTAGGGGTGTTTCCATAGCTTGCTTCAAATCAAATGAAAATGGGATACTTGTATGGATAAAAAAAATTATTCTTTCACTTTGAAACTTCATAGTTTCTGGGTATGCTTTAAGTATTTGAAGTCTACCAATATTATTACCATATTTTAGTTTGGAATGTCATGTTTAGCTTGATATTTTCTACTATTTTTTTTATAATGGATGTTGTCTTAAGAGGGTATACAATCAATCAGTAAAACAAAACCTATATTACACACACAAATCCCAAAACATCTTGGGTCAAGGATACCTAGTTTAAGGTTGTCACTACAAGAAGCCATGGAATTCAACACAAAACAATTCCAATTAACCATGAAATATAAATATGAGAAAGGATTCTTTTGATTAAGTCCTAAATTAAACTAAAACTTTTCATGAATGTTTCTTAAATAATCAATTCATGGAAAGTACATTTTGTGCCATGAAACCTATGAATCACATGCTAAACATGTATACAAAACAAATATCATTTCCTCTTGTCCAAATATCACATTAAATTAAGATTAATTACTTCCGCCTATTAATCAACCAGGTTTCTATATTACTATCTTACTAATAACAATCTAGAACAAGATGGTAAGTTGTCTTATATTCCTCAACAGAGAATCATATATCCACCCTCAACTTTTCATACATGAAGTCCTACTCACTTACATGTAGTAGGGATTAGATCTCTAATTACCCTCCACTAAATATGTCTCCCTTCCAAGTATATGAATTTGGTGAACTACGGAACCCTAGACATTGGTTCCAATAAATGGTTAACAATAAGTATAGTAACAAGAAGGAAAGTTTTTAATAATTAAAACAAGTTGTTCATCACATGATTAATAGGTACCAAAGTAGCATCTTGTACAAATGAAATTACTCCATATTCGTAGGTGATATACAATCACAATTTTACACCATGAACCTAACAAGTTCCATGTAGAAAAAAAGGAAAAATAGAACAAAGAAGAAGGAGAAGTGAGATACCAAACTTGTCAAGGATGGATCCTCTACTAAGGAGCTACACTTTAAGCTTATCAAGCTTTGAGGGATAGAAAAAATCCTCTTTGAGATCCTTCTTTCAGCTCTTCTAGAGTAGAACTGGCTCATTAGTCACCCTTTTCTTGCTTTCCAAGTCTAGAATGGAACCAAATAAAATATATTTCTTCATAACCATTCTCTCAAACATTATATTTTTCCATTCATGTAAGGTTCTAAGGCATGTTGTGAACCTTGGAACTTTCAAATATACATACTCGATAATCACTCAACATGCCATTTCTGGGGGAATGAAATGACATGTCAGGCTTTTTGATGATCGGTTATTGATGAGATTGCATGATGTTATGTTTCTCAGGAACACTGTACATGCTTGTGATCAATATGGATGTGGATATTGATATTTTCCATGGTATAGGTTGTAGCATCCTTAATTTCATAACTAATGTAAGCCTTTAATGTGGGGCTTTCTAATAAGTTTATGCCAAGGGAGTTAATGAACCAAACATGGCTAGGTATGTAATTAAGTTCGTAAAATATGTAATACGAGTCATCTGGTCAACCAATACACACATAATGGTTTATATGTGTGTGATTGTAGTTGGGTGTAGATGAATATAAATGAATAATTCATGGGAAAAATAATGTGAAGAATATATAATATGATGACTTTAGTTACTGGTTTGATCATAATCAAGGATATGATTAAGATTATGGACTCTTTGTAAGACCAAAAAAAAGGGTTGTTGTCCCTAGAAACAAATTCAAGTCGATTTGGATCGATTAAGGTTTACATATAGGTCCATTATATATAAAACTGACAATGGAGTCCCTCATGATCATAATAATTTATCAAAATATTTTAGTAGAATGATAATTAGAATATAAGATGGTGGGAGAAATTTCATATGATTTTGACTTATTTAGGGGCCTTGGTGATTGAATTTGTAATTACTTTATATTTACCCAAAAGATAAACTTGGAGCATATATTATATTAATTTTGACTTAACATATGGCCCATGAAAAGAAAATGACTATATTTTGTTGATCCCAAAATTTGAGGTCAAACAGGGTCATTTTGTGGCATGTATAATTATTTCTACATAATGGACTTTTATGCAAAAGAAAAGAAAGGGCGACTCCAGTCCGACCCGAACTGGAGGACGCCCCTCTATTTTACAAAGTCCGAAGGGGGGCTTCCAGAACTAGGTTCTCACCCATAATAGGATTAGAGGGGGAGTATAAAACCCCTCGATACTTGACTATTGTTGGCGGTCGTACCCTATAATAGGGCTTTTGACACAAGTTGAGAGAGAAACGGAGGTTCACGAACAAGATGAGGGGGGTGGCGGCACTCAAAATTGAGATGCAGTGGCTTCCGGGGGAGACCGAAACCCCTAGGGTGCCTTTTGGCACAAGCTCAGCAGCCAAGACTAGTGAGGACGAGGATGAGTCGAGGTGAGGAGCCTTCCTCCGACAAGCTACAACGTCGAGGCGTCGACAGATCATCAAACCACTTAGGCGGATGCCCTATTTTCAACGTAGGAGGCAGGGATGTTAAGATCCCCAGTCGAAACCTAGTTGAGTTGAGATTAGGGTCCACTTCTCTATGCACCTTATCTCTAGGGAGAGGCTCAGTGGCGATTTGATCAACCATGGTCGCTAGTTGGGTCTTGGATAGCCGAACTTGGAGCTGGAAAGGAGGCTGGCACTGCCTCTATTTTTACGGAGGAACAGGGGCATCACGCCCATGTTGTACCCTGCTAGAGGAGGAGGATGGGGTCTCAACTCTCCTTGTTGGGCCACTAGCCAATAGGCCCAATTAACCTAAAAGCAGAGGAAATAAGGTAATATCAATGATTCGATTCGTAGATATTGATTCAATTATTAGAATATGGTGTATAAGGGCTCGTTGGAAAACTTGAGATACAAAGAACATCTTTATGGAGATTACAGACTCTGGAAATACATGGATAAGATGTTGACCTCATCATTGAAATTCAAGAAAGTGTTACTCCACAATCTTAATAGGTATGATGAAATAACCATTCATGATTCAGAGGTTTTGTTGATACTATATAATGTATTGGGTATCCATGCATGCATGCCATAAGATTTTGTAGGATGTGATTTAAAGATGAAGATGTAAGTAGATGGATTGTTGAGATTTACAAGAAGTGTCTTTAAAAGGATTTAGACCTAACTAGAGAAATTTGGATGAATATTTTATCCTCTATGAGACATGTAAGTGGTTCATGGCCATGAGTATTTATGTTTATCAAACCAAGTAAATTTACATGCTTCTTATATAAGATCTTCATGTCCTACATTCTAAGTTAAATATATAAGAAAGATTTTATTTCCTTATGATCATATAATTTCATATACTCAATACCTTAAGTAGTGATGATTCACGGAATGATTCTAGATCATGAGTTAAGTTCATAAGAAGGATAAGTACATATATTTATATCATATCCATTAAAGATATTCCATATGGATACTCAGGGCTACAAAATATGAAATAAAAATAAGTCTGCCATCCTACCATGGTTATGTGATATAACCATGTATTAGGATTTTAAGTACAAATATGTTATCAGTGTCCCTTTATATATATATATATATATATATATATATATATATATATACATATATGTAATCAAGTGTTGAGATTTCAAGTAGAACATGTTGTTAAGATTTATTCTACTTTCTAGATATAATGGTGTGCTAAGAATTCAAGTAGGAACATGTCACCAAGGTTTCTTATATATGTAATGATATAAAAATTAAGTAGTTAAATGGATTCCTTAGAAAGATTAGTGTTTAATAAGTTAAGTATGATGTGATAATATGAGTGTTTTAAATGGTAGACCATGGCCCAATTTCCAAGATAAAGGTACTATTGGGATCTGAATATATTGTAACATGAGTTTATGATGATATTATCAAACTATGAGATAATAAGTCATGATTAAGTTGTAGGATGAGACTTTATATGATTTGTACTTTAAGATTTAAGATTTAATATTTAAGTTTATATGAGTGTATTGAGATCAGACTTAATGAGATTTTATAGAAATTGAGTCACCTTGTCAAAAGTAGCATTCTTATGGATATTTGAAATGAGATCATATACTTCATATTCCCATATTTAGTTCAGATCCTTTCACTAAGCCTTCAGCCTTAGTTGTCATATATTTAGTATCAAAACTAGTTAAGTCATTTCTATCAGATTGAAGTATTAGATTAAGGATTATCCAGATAATAAGGATATTAGATTTAGATTCAGGCTTAGACTACTCATGGTGTGAGTAGTTAGCTTTTGAATAAAGATACATGATAAGGGTTTTAGACCCAATCTCAATTATGAAGTAATTGAGATCTATATTCATACTCAGATGTAGATTCAGTTCATAATTTAAGAATAAGAGATTCAAAATTTTAGATTTAGAACTCAGTACATGCTCAGTCATCAGTAATCAATCTCAGATAACTTCAATTATCAGTTTTAATATAAGATAAGTTCAGATTCAATATTCAACAAAGATATTAGTATTCAGCTTCAGTTCAGATTAAGAATTAAGTAAGTTTAGACTTAAGATAAATAATTTGAAACCTTCACATTAGACATTATATGATAAGTCTCTATTCAATAGTCTTGGGATAATTCAGAGGCATCTATTGCCAATTCAGAGCAGTGTTTACTCCAATTCAGAGGTGTTGCGACACCAATTCAGGGCATAGTCATGCCAATTTAGAGACACCTCAGTGTCATTCAGAGGCATGTAGTGCCAATTCAGAGGTACCTTTGTACCAATTCAGGGCATAGATATGCCAATTCAGGAGGACTTATTGTATAATGTTGGCCACAGTCAAATAAAAATCGTAAGTAAAAGATATCTTAGATTAGAGATCCCCATAATCTCATTCATGAGTATGATGAGAGGGAACTAGATAAGATATGTATGACCCAGGAAATTTTGTGTAGGTCATGAGATTCATGTACCAAAGTACATGACTCCAGAATAAGATGAGGTAGAAAGATAAGGATTCAGATTAAAGAATAAGAGACTTTATGTTTCAGATTTTATTCAGAGCTTGATGTTAGTTTCATGTTTATAATATCTAATTTCAGTTCTTTAGCAATGTATATTTTAGAATACTCATACCACTTACTCTAATGCCTATTATTTTCCTAGACAAACATGATTCTCATAGTCACCCTAGGATGAAGATAAGAGATTAGTGTTGAGGGTTTAGGGATAGATTCCCAAAAAAAGATACAATGACCTAGAATGACTAATAAGTTTTCACCTTAGAAGAAATAGAGATGTAAACGATAGATGTTTAACTATTCTAGGTCTCAAGTTTCAACCTAACCCTAGATAATGACGTTGCTTATCCATTCTCAATGGTTATGACCAACCAATTGAGAATTGAAGAGGAGTGTCATAAGCACTAAACTTTGATTCATCTCTCATTTCTTACTAGTATGTGTGGTGTGGGACACATGTATTAGTAGGTTAGTGAGAGGTAGCATGCCAGGATCCCACATCTCTGGGTATGTGCATGATCACCACATATCTAGCAATGTAGGAGTTACCTAAAGAACCTAAGATTAAAAAATCATGTACACCTAATGTTAGAAAATCATGACAATGTTGAGGTAGATGTCCTAATTATAGAGCCAAGTTTAGTTTCATAAACCCTAAGTATGAGTTGAGAAATAAACCTAGGTAATAGAAAATGCTCTCATAAATATTTTATGAAAATACATTACATATCTCCTTTCATGCAAAATTTTGAGCATGTGTACCTTAATATGTTAATTAGCAATAAATGAAGAGGTAACAAGAACCTTAAGGTGGGTAGTAGCCTAAAGAAATTTCGAGGACGAAATTTATTTTAAGGTGGGTAGAATTGTAACATCCTAAATTTCATAACTAATGTAAGCCTTTAATGTGGGGCTTTCTAGTAAGTTTATGCCAAGGGACTTAATGAACCTAACATGGCTAGGTATGTAATTAAATTCATAAAATATGTAATACAAGTCATCTGGTCAACCAATACACACATAATGGCTTATATGTGTGTGATTTTAGTTGGGTGTAGATGAATATAAATGAATAATTCATGTGAAGAATAATGTGAAGAATATATAATATGATGACTTCAATTACTAGTTTGATCATAATCAAGGATATGATTAAGCTTATGGACTCTTTGTAAGGATAAACAAAAATGGGTCATTGTCCCTAGAAACAAATTCAAGTCGATTTGGATCGGAATATGGTGTATAAGGGCTCGTTGGAAACCTTAAGATACAAAGAACATCTTGAACTAGATTACAGACTTTGGAAATACATGGATAAGGTGTGTACCTCATCATTGAAATTCAAGCAAGTGTTACACCACAATCTTAATAGGTATGATGAAATGATCACTCATGATTTAGAGGTTTTGTTGATACTATATAATGTATTGGGTATGCATGCATGCATGCCATAAGATATTGTAGGATGTGATTTAAAGATGAAGATGCGAGTAGATGGATAGTTGAGATTTATAAGAAGTGTCTTTAAAAGGATTTAGACCTGACTAGAGAAATTTTGATGAAGATTTTATCCTCTATGAGACATGTAAGTGGTTCATGCCCATGAGTATTTATGTTTATCAAACCAAGTACATTTAACTTCTTCTTAGATAAGATCTTCATGTCCTACATTCTAATTTAAATATGTAAGAAAGATTTTATTGCCTTATGATCGTAGAATTTCATATACTCAATACCTTAAGTAGTGATGATTCACAGAATGATTCTAGATCACGAGTTACGTTCATAAGAAGGATAATAACATATATTTCTATCATATCCCTTAAAGACATTCCATATAGATACTCAGGGCTACAAAATATGAAACAAAAATAAGTATGCCATCCTCCCATGGTTATGTGATATAACCATGTATTAGGATTTTAAGTACAAATATGTTATCAGTGTCCAATATATATATATATATATATATATATATATATATATATATATATATATATATATATATGTATATATATATATCAGGTATTGATATTTCAAGTAGAACATGTTGTTAAGATTTATTCTCCTTTCTATATACAATGGTGTGCTAAGATTCAAGTAGGAACATGTCATCAAGGTTTCTTATATATGTAGAGATATAAGAATTAAGCAGTGAAATGGATTCCTTAGAAAGATTATTGTTTAAGAAGTTAAGTATCATGTGATAATATGAGTGTTGTAAATGGTAGACCATGACCCAATTTCCAAGATAAAGGTACTATTGGGATCTGAATATATTATAACATGAGTTTAGGATGATACTATAAAATTATGAAACATTAAGTCATGATTAAGTTCTAGGATGAGACTTTATATAAGATAAGTTTAGATTCAGTATTCAGCAAAGATATCAGTATTCAACTTCAGTTTAGATTAGAAATTAAGTAAGTTTAGACTTAAGATAAATAAGTCGAAACCTTCACATAAGACATTATATGATAAGTTTAGTTATCCATTTTAATATAAGATAAGTTCAGATTCAGTATTAAGCAAAAATATCAGTATTCAACTTCAGTTTAGATTAAGAATTAAGTAAGTTTAGACTTAAGATAAATAAGTTGAAACCTTCACATAAGACATTATATGATAAGTCCTCATTCAGTAGTCTCGGGACGATTCAGAGGCATCTGTTGCCAATTCAGAGGAGTGTGTACTCCAATTCAGAGGTGTTGCATCACCAATTCAGGGTGTAGTCACGCCAATTCAGAGACACATCAGTGTCATTCAGAGGCATGTAGTGCCAATTTAGAGGTACCTTGGTACCAATTCAGGGCGTAGATACGCCAATTCATGAGGACTTATTGTATAATGGTGGCCACAATCAGATAACAATTGTAAGTAAAAGATATCTTAGATTAGAGAAGCCCATAATCTCATTCATGAGTATGATGATCGGGAACTAGATAAGATATGTATGACCCAGGCACTTTGGTGTAGGTCATGAGATTCATGTACCAAAGTACATGACTCCAGAATAAGATGAGGTAGAAAGATAAGGATTCAGACTAAGGAATAAGAGACTTTATGTTTCATATTTTATTCAGAACTTGATGTTAGTTTCATGTTTATAATATCTAATTTCAGTTCTTTAGCAATGTATATTTTAGAATACTCATGCCACTTACTCTAATGCATGTTATATTCCTAATGCATGGCTGGAGATGCGATGTCCGCAGGTTTTGGAGAAATTGAAGAACAAGAGGACAAGCAAAAGACTAGGAGATTTTAAGCTCAGCCTAGTGGGTTGCCATTTACCTAGACGATCCAGAGTGCTGACATATTTTTATTATAATCTTATGAATGAACATGATGTAGTTTTATGTTGACAAGAACTATGAATGAATCATTTTCAGAGAAGTTTAGTTATCAGTTTTAATATAAGATAAGTTCAGATTCAGTATTCAACAAAGATATCAGTATTCAGTTTCAGTTCAGATTAAGAATTAAGTAAGTTTAGACTTAAGATAAATAAGTCGAAACCTTTACATAAGACATTATATGATAAGTCCTCATTCAGTAGTCTCGGGACGATTCAGAGGCATCTGTTGCCAATTCAGAGGAGTGTTTACTCCAATTCAGAGGTGTTGCGTCACAAATTCAGGGCATAGTCACACCAATTCAGAGACACCTTGGTGTCATTCAGAGGCATGTAGTGCCAATTTAGAGGTACCTTGGTACCAATTCAGGGCGTACATACGCCAATTCATGAGGACTTATTGTATAATGGTGGCCACAGTCAGATAACAATTGTAAGTAAAATATATCTTAGATTAGAGAAGCCCATAATCTCATTCATGAGTATGATGAGAGGGAACTAGATAAGATATGTATGACCCAGGCACTTTGGTGTAGGTCATGAGATTCATGTACCAAAGTACATGACTCCAGAATAAGATGAGGTAGAAAGATAAGGATTCAGACTAAGGAATAAGAGACTTTATGTTTCATATTTTATTCAGAACTTGATGTTAGTTTCATGTTTATAATATCTAATTTCAGTTCTTTAGCAATGTATATTTTAGAATACTAATGCCACTTACTCTAATGCATGTTATATTCCTAATGCATGGCTGGAGATGCGATGTCCGCAGGTTTTGGAGCAATTGAAGAACAAAAGGACAATCAAAGGACTAGGAGATTTTAAGCTCAGCCTAGTGGGTTGCCATTTACCTAGACGATCTAGAGTGCTGACACATTTTTATTATAATCTTATGAATGAACATGATGTAGTTTTATGTTGACAAGAACCATGAATGAATCATTTTCAGATATATGGAAAGGTGTTTCATTTACTTTAATTGCAATGATAATCATGTGTGTGACAACCCAAAAAAAATGCTTCCACTCATGTGATATGAAAATTTGGTCACATAGGTAGTGGCATCAAATGATAAACTACTTCAACAATGAAATCATATGTTCTTTTTAGGTGTGAATTTATACACATTTTTTAAAATTATTTTGTTTTTCCTACAAAAATCTTGTAATTTCATAAACATTCAATTGAAACAAATTTGTGCACACTACATATGAAACTTAACAACCAACATGATGACATAGTTTAACCATGTTGTATAGATGAATAGTAATATAGATGTGAAGCAAGAAAATGGTATGAATGAAATTGAAAGATACAAAAGAAAACTGAGAAGAAATTCCACTTGTCACCCACCCTGTAAGTATGCAAAATAGTGTCCAAATTACAATAATAAGCTTGTGCAAGGAATAATGGGATGCTAACTATGATGAATTAGGGTTAGATTACCATGACTAATATGTTGGTCATGTAGCCCAAGTGTAGGCTTTCTGTTCGTTTGGAGCTACCTCTGGAGCAGGCATGTCTCAATAATCATTAGTTTGGAAATTAAGAACTTATATTCCCTTGTATGTTTTAAAATTCACGCGGTTCCACACTATTTTTACTTGTGTCAAAATAGTATGTTAATATGGAGTCATCCCAAAATTTTGAGCTTCTCAGATAATGTTTGGTACAGTGGCACAACATGCCCAAAGTTAAAGGCTTTATTTTCATCGTATTAAATGGAACAACTGGATCCTACACAGGTACGCCATGCTTCTCATCAGTGGACGGTGCTTCTTCAAGGAAGAAAAAGCACATTGGGTCATTAGGAGACACACGTGTAATGTTTACACAAATCACAACCTTTTCTTTTAAACATGTACACGACAATCATGTCTATGAGCACATTGTACAATATGAAATTTTGACCTTCGTTTTTTTGAATTATCTGCATTTAATTTTTAAGATTGCATTCTAAACATCATACATCACAAATGAGTATGAGATAGATATATCCAACATATTTACATGCACTACTATAACTATATACTATATCAAATCTTGGAAATCCAAGAAAATGGAAAATGGTGGGCTACCTTCCATTAGCACTGGGATTTGTTATCCCACATTTGAACATTGTATTCATTTTAAAGTAGGGTCAAATGGAATGTCTTTGTCAATATTTTCATCATGGATATCACTCCATTCTCTTCGTTGTCCATCTTGATCTAGTGGCTTCAAAGATAAACTGATTCTCTTGTCACAAGTTTCAATGTTCATCTCTCTTTTATCTACATCAATCACCACCTTAACTATTTTCAAGAGTAGACACCTAAAATGATATCTCTTGGAGTGATACTTTTTTCATCAAAAAATACAAATTCAACCATCACATATCATCCATCAATCCTCATTAGCACATTTTCCACCATTGCCAGAGAATTTTCTCTCAATCGATCTACCATCTGAATATCAATATTCAATTGCTTGGGTGCATTCATACCCAATTGAGTAGACAAATGGCATAACATTAAAGGTAGATCCTTGAACACATAACATTATAGGGAATCATCTTATCCTTTTCACTCAAGACGTAGAAAGATCTAGTGTCTAACTACTTGGTGGAAAGGTTATATAGCATTGAGATACTTACATTGGGTCCAAGTATCATTCCTTGAAGTTTATCCTCCTTTCCTTGATCACATAAAATCCCATTCATGCAAACTTTTTGAGTGAGATCCTATTCCACCTCCACTTCTTGGATGATAATATGAGGAGTTTGCATAGTTGGTTGAATTTGTTTGTTCCTCAAGTGTGGTGGCACATAAGAGACTACAATATTTTTCTCGGACTTACTTTGTTGTCTTTCCTCTTGTTACTAAATGGTTACTCAGTGTTATTAGGAAATTGATTGGTAAATAAATCCAATGGTAGCATTTGCATGGGCTGCATCTTTGGCTCTCCTCCCTTTTCATCTTGGTTCAAGTAGTTTACCATGATGCAATTGACATTCTTGTCTGGGTTTCCCTTGAATGTTGCTAGGAATTGCTCCTTCATTGCTTTTAAGCCCACCAATGACTAATGTTATGTTGCAAAAAATTAGAGATGTAAATATTATTCACCCTCCCTCTGTTGTAGGAAATAGTTCATTAAGACAAATATTTATGATATAATGCAGCCCACAAGGCATTAAATTATTGAGAGAAATAGTTGAAGAACTAATGAGGACATCTTTAGCCAAGGAATCAGATACTCTATTCAATTGTCTAGGTATGTAAAAGATATGTATAGGGTATTGGTTTTTGGTATTATGCTTCTCATAGAGACAATCATGGAAACTTCTTGAAGTGAGTCTGAAATAAAACATCTTGATACCCATACTTCAGTTATGCATAGTGATTGTGCTTCACACATCACATGGATTTTTGCTTCAAGGGAAGTTTACACCATAGTTATGAAGTTGCAACCTATGATGTAACAACTTTATTTCTTCACATCATGATGGCCAATGTCCGCAACACTTGTATCCCTTTTTAAAGAAACATCAACAGAGATGAAGAGGTCACTTTGCGAGGGAATATTTGGTTGGGTTTTGGGGAAGAACTACTTGGCCTCATGGTAGTCTTAAGGAGATGTAAGATGGAATGTACCTATTCTTTTATTAAAATATGAAAGTTTCCAATGGTGCTAGGGTAACTTTTATTACTAAACTAATTTCTGACTTTCCTTGTCTGCCAACAAGTGAGAACCATGGTGATTTGTGCATGTTGGCCCCTTGATTGTCTATGAATGACCAACTTTTGTCATGCATCAATTGGAATGTTTTCCATACCATTCTAGAGGTTGATAATAGGCCATATTGTCTTGCTGAAGGGGTAGTCCCTCACGTAGTGTAGGTGAGTATTTTGTGAGGAACTGCAAATAGGGAAGGAGGGTATGGTTGTGATATGTTTTCTCACTTCTTCTAAGTTAGTGAGTACGACTTGATGTTGAAGGGGCCACATGAAAGTGTAGACCATTTTAGGTATCCCAGAGGAACATATATCTAGTTATCATTGATTGAGGTTTCTTTGGAAGAGCATAGTTTTCTATATATAGATAGTGGTCATCTCTCCACTTATGTTATGCATCAAGATTCATTGATCATTTGGAAAGGAGTGAATAGTTTAGGTACATATTGAATAATCTTACAAGTCGATTGTGAAAAATATGTATTGATAAACTCCCAATCCTAGTCTAAATAGGAGCTAACCATGAGGCAACTTTTAGGTTAAAGAATTTAGGTGGAATGACCATAGAAGGGCTGATCTCCATGAGATATTTACCACTAAGCCAGATATCAGTCCATACATTCATTTCCTTCCCATTACCAACAACATGATGAAATTTAGCATTAGTAAGGTCAATATTTTTCCTTAAGAATCCCCAGGATGCAAAGCATGACGTTTTAGAATATATAAATGATCTTACATATTTTTTCATCATTACAATGACCCAAGTCTTGTTGTCATTATTCCTATAAGATCATACATTTTTAATCATAAGTGCAACATTCTAGTCTCTTACATCTTTGATGCCCATTCCAACAATATCCTTAATTTATGTCACTTTCTTCCATGAAACCAGAGAGTGCTTGTTAGACTTGTTGTTACCTGACCATAAAACCCTTCTTACATGCCAATTGATATCATCACATTGAATAGGAGGGAGCTTTACCGATTTGATGGAATAAGCTTAGATAGCTTGTAGGGTTGACTTTGCTAAGGTAATCCTTCTTGTGAGGGAGAGGCGACTCATGAACCAACTGTTCATTCTAGACTTAATATTTTCCATAATAGAAGCATGTTTTGATTTATTTACATGGTTGTAAAGACCCTATCTTTACAATCAAATATTTACAAAATCTTCATCAAAAAATATAAAAAATCTTTCCATTCATACTACTTTCTCAAAGTACATGATGTTTTTTTTTCATGTGTATACACTGAAATACTAAAACTTTCGTAAATATAATCTTCATCTTCTAATAGAGGGAGATGTCGTGCAATCTCTTCTCAATTTTTTTTTATTACTTTCCCATAAGTTCCCAGAGGAAGCAAAAACCACACATGGGACCCAATATGGAAAACATGAGTCATCAGACCTGATACAAAATAAATATTTGAAAAGTAGAAGAATATGAACCTATATACATAGGATTTTGATGACAAAATATAAATGAATAAACAATATAGGCAAGTATTAAGAGGTAGCAACATGTCTCCAAATTTAAGAATATTCAAAATCTAATTTTTGGAACTACTCAGACAATTTTTCAATATATAGCATATGTCAATGTCAAGTTGTTGGGGGAGACATGTGCTCTCTCTTATGGAGAATGACAACACACCAACTGAAATTCTCAATATATTGAGGGACGCTATGTCCTTTAACTCTGCATAGAGGTGTGTAAGTGTAATTCCACTAAACTAGGGGTTCTAACATGTCCCTTTTCGATGTTTAAATATTGTGCTACTATTTTCCAAAAATAAGTGTTGGTGGCTTTTCAAATAGGTAGGATAAGTTATAAAATTAAAATTTGGCCAACCAACCTATCTATTCATGCATGCAATACATGAGTAAAATAACTTTGCAAATATAAATAGAACTTTCTTACACCTAAATAAGGAGTATTCAACATTCAAAATTCCAAGTATTCACTCCAATATACAATCAAAGAGAGATTTACAAGTTTAGAGAAATATTTGTCATATAAAACTATATGACTAGGAATCATTTTGTCATTTCATTTAATTTTTTTTTATGTAGTAGTATAGGTGATTAGGGTCTTCCATCTCGAACTACCATTTTTATTTTCCAACATTCTCATTTCTAGGGTTCTGAAATAGGTTAATTATAGCCATTATTACATATACAATCATTTTATTTTATTTCTTCTAGATTAGATTATTCTATTAGTCACTAGGATCAAATATATTTATTTATTAACATACCCTTACTAAAACAAATCTAAACATACTATAGTCATATATTTATATTCCACTCGTGTCCCCAATTACAAGTGGTATCTAGGTGAACAGTCTTAGTGTAATTTCATATATTGACTCACTTACATATAGTCTAAACTAACTTTGTATTAATGTTTGTTTATACATGCATATAAGAGAAATCTTCTTATGTTATGTATATATCTCGTATACCAATGTTTTAAAATTATAATTCACAAATCCATATTCCATTCATCACTGAATACATATGCGTACATCTATGGTATTTTTTCCATTAACATTTTGTATGTCCAATTACTAAATAATGAACCCCTAAGAATTCTTTATTTATCGGGACAACAACACATATCCCTATGATGGGAATGTCTATATATGTATCATATTTTTCATGTACTACGTTCACTACACTTCATCATACTATTGATATACGTATGTATTGCAAGACTTAGTACTAAAATTTCATACTAGTGATCTTATTACTTTCCAATATACTAAGTTATATGAATATTTAACAAGACAAGATTTATATCAACGTTATGGATATTTTTTTAGATTTATCTAAGTTATGGTCTCATTATATACTATTATATATCCATTATATAGGGTTATATGGTTAACATAGCTATCAATTTTCTCTCTATCCTGTAGTTACTATTAAGGATTATAGATTTATTATGTAGTTCTGAAAACTATAGATGAATATCAAACTCAATGACAGTTGATTCAACGGGACCTTTGATCGATTCCTCAGGTTGCATTGCCGACCAAGGTTGATCACATTATTCTCATCTGGTCACAATAGACGCAACTGGAAGCCACCCATGTGCCATGCGTTTCTGTCATCACCTATACATGCTCAGTGGTTGGAGATCGATGACTTTTCTAGTTTCTCTATAAACTAGGGTCAAGAGTTCCAAGGGATAACAGGTAGCCTTGGATAGGGTCAAGATGGAGTTGGTTACATGTAACTGGCTATAGGTGTGGGTGGCGTTAGAGAGTTATTTGCAGGATGGGTCAGAGCCAGAGGGGAGATTCCTGGGCTGAAGCCATCCTCTAAAAATATTTTTGTTGTTACAATGATACCATGCACAAATTGACATTTTGTAAAAATACTTTATTACGCCACACAAAATGTAAATTTTAATCTTATGATTTCAATAAATTCTATACTCCTTCTTTGTATGGACTACTTAGGGATTTAAATTAATATATTTGTGGATCATTTACGTTATCTCCTCACAAATTATAAAACTTAGAGTCCTAATGTAGATATCATCTATTAGGGACATAAGAAATTATATCTTTGGTTTCTCTCATACTAAAATTTGCTTAATAATTTCATATTAATTGTGTTAAGACTTATACAAATTGTCTCCCCTACCATATTTGAAAGTAGAGGTCTATAAAGATTAGGGGGCATGTACCCTTAAAATATGGAGATTAGTTATATAATATGAAGTTTATAAAAATATAGCATGTATCATATTGACATATTAATTGGAATCTAAGTCATATAATTGGATCATTAATTGGCAAACATTATTAGCTATAACTTGAGTAAGTTCACTCAATTATAATTATACACCACTAAAAAATATGATAAACACATATGCACAACTAATGACCTTCTATTTATAAATTGTCTTTTTAAACTTTTATTATTCAATCACTCTCAAATTGAGAAAAGATACATAGTACTATATAGATATAGATCAAAATAATATTTATAGTTACATGGTATTTCACAAACTTTTAGTTACATAACATTTAGATTTTATAAGTTTAATCCAAATAACAATAATTACAAACTTACAATAACTAGAGAAGATAATGACAATATTCCTATCTATAAAAGAAAAGAAAACGACTGAATTGGTGTAAGGTAAGAAAGAGTAGGAAAAACATGTAAAATGTGGGGTAAGATGGAGAAGAAAAGGTAAGAAAACACATCTTGTCGATATAATTTTAATCAAATGGAGAGAATAAAGTTGGGATGACATGTAAAATGAATGTCAATAAAAATATATAAGTGTTTTTTTCATATCATCTCTTCTTCAACTTTTAAATAAAAAAAAAATAATAAATGCATGGATATTTTTTCTTCATTCTCTTCACTTCTCATTCCTCAATTTACTTCTCCATCATATGTTGTTTATACAACTATATTAAATATTTTCTTTCTTTATGAATTTTTCTTCTTACAAATCATTGTGTTAAGTTCTTAGTATAAAATGACATTACTTAGTACATTATACTTATATTGTTATAACCTCGAATTTTGCTTAGATGATTGTAATTGCAATTGTTTCAGAGCAATGCACTTGTTTACAAATTGTATGTCTTATGATAAATTCATGGGTTTCTTTTACAACTTTTCCATTGTGCATGATTTTTTTCATGGACCCTTTGGTAATAATGGGTCCAAGATAATAAAAGAGGAAGAAAAGTTAAAAGAAAACAAATAATGCATAAATAAGAAAGGAAATTGGAATAAAGGTGAAAATATAAGAAATATGTGGGAAAATGTGTGATTGAACATAATGGATGATATTTCAAACTCCACATAGTTTCTTGAGATACAAGGAATCAAAATAAAGGAAAATAAGGGAGTAAGAGAGAGGAAATATGATTAAAATATGCTTCATTAAATAATAACTTGCACATGAAGAAAATACTCTTTTACTTTCGAATTATGACCCCAAACTTAGCACCAATAGATTAAGTCATTATTAAGCTTCCCTCAAAATTTAGGATTAAAAGGATTCATGGTTTGAGAGTTATGAATTTTCCAAAATTTCCTAAAGTGATAGGATTTCTAATAAATGTCACAATAATCAAATTCCTTTGTTTGGGCATGAGTGATGAGGATCGTTGGATCTTGATCCAATGGTAGCAGTGTGTCACCCAGTTCTAGATGCACTAGGAAACAAGCCGCCGACAGGAGATTCTTTCCATCCAAATTTCTCGCATTTTACTCCATGTGTGAACAAGGAAAGACCATGGTTGAGTTCGAGAGAGAATTCCACACATCCTATACCTAGGTTTTTCACAGTTTGGAGGCATCTAGAAGAAATGCCCAATTCACCAAAACCAGTGGGCGACGATAAGGGTTAGAAACCCTAGATCCAACCCATGAATCTTAAATATATAGGGACCATCGAATTCTCCCTAACCTCGCGAACCTCAACGACCCCTTCCCTTCTCCTCTCGTACCCCTAACTTTCATATTAAAGCATTTCCGGCGAGCTCCAAGCCACGACACCGCCACGAGTTTCTTGCTGGATCAGGTAGGGACGAAGAGTAGTGATCGTTTGATAGGATTCCACGGTAGACCGTGAGATAGATCAACAACCCAGAAGTGCTCTGTGTTTTTGAAGGCACGAGTGGACACAAATAACGTGGTTCATTTGATCCTCGCATAGTCAATGATGACTGGCGATCCAACAACCATTGTTTTTCTGAAAAACAAAGGTAATTCGTCTCACTAGTCAGAAATTCTAAAAAATCAATGGATATTGCTTAATTCACTAAAAATTGATCTTTTGGCTGAAAAATAAAAGTATATAGTGGTTTTTATCAAAATAATTTTTAGAATCTAATAAAAGTATAAATGGATCATGATATCGCTTGTAATTCAAAAATTATATGAAGTTACCTCTCTTAATACATTAGATTATGATAAAACCCTAAAATGATGTGGAAATTGAGTATGATGAATCTTTTGGGTTATTTTGAGTAATATTAACCTATTGAGAATAAAAGAAAAGATGAATTCGAAAAAGATGATTGTATGCTTGTTTTAGGGTTTTATGCACATGTTTATGTCTTAATGAATTAAAACCCAAATTTGGGAAAATATGAGTTTTCATGGTTTTAATATGAAAATATAATTATACAATAGAGATGTGATGATCTCAAACTTGTGTTAAGATTAAAGAACCCTTAATGAGTTTTAAGGGTTGGTAGCCTAAAAGGGAGGTAAAGTTGGATAAAGAAACCTAAGAAACCCTGATGAACCCTAAGGGGAATGGAAGCCTTAGAAAGTATCCTTGTGTCATGAGGAAGATGTTTTGACATTAGGTAATCTATATGTTTCAGGAATTAACGGTTGTTTGTATTAAGGTGCTTGCTTGGATATCTTGTTGAATTTGGATTCTATTGCTCAAGAATAGGTATGTGGTTACTCTTATGGTTAAATCGCTTTAGTTTCCCAGTGATTCCTGATGTTTTATCGGTTTCTAGGAATAATTTCTTGATTTTCTTTTATTTCATGCAAACTATAAAGTGACTTTGATTATAACTATAATTATATGCACATGTCTAGCTTATATCCTGGTCTTCCTCTATAGCTCTGATGATGATGAGATAGATGACCTAGTACATGGTCTACCCGTGAGGTAGGATCATCACGTTATCATGAGTCGATGTGTTGGTATACCCTTGTTTAGGACCATACGACTCCATGACCCTATGTATTGATATACCTGTAAGGTAGGATCATGGGGGTTAGTTGAGATCTACCATATGAGAGGTAGTATCCATGTCCACTATAGGGATAACACAGAGGCTAGGGTATGTAAGGATTGAGTAGTCATGTTTAAAATGTAATGTTTGTTTTGTTAAATCATAATTTCTTCCAATATGTTGTTACTATTAAATGCAAGATTATTGTTTCCCCCACATACCAGAATAATTTTTTATACCGACCGTCGTTTTATTTGTCGGCGTTTTAGGTATCAAGAAAATGGATATTCCTTTAAAGTGACATTGATGGAATAAAGCTTAATAAAGAATTGGAGGATTGTTGTTAGATAAGATCTTACTTGGGTAAAGACTTCCCTTCCTATATTTCACAAGGTATGAATAGGAGAATTTTATTCCATTAAAAGTTTAGTTGTAGTAGAATTTATTAATTATTGTTGATGAATTACAAAACCATTGATCCTATTTTGGGATAACTCCTCTAACCTCTTGGTATCCCTTAATCGGGGGTTACCGAGAGGCGGGGTCGTTACATTTGGTATTAGAGCTGTGATTTTCCATTTAAACTCGAGTAATTATTCAATTGTACAAACTCTTTAGATCCCAAGGGAGTTATTAGAGGATTTTCTGAGTATGGAGGTGTCTATAAAGGATCACGGTCCAGGGGCTGACAATATTTTCCTCTGCCCCGTCAATTAACGAGGACTCCCAGATTATGTGTGACTGCCTGGCTGAAATCCAAGAGAATTGACTCGAAATAAGATACCTCTAGGTTTTCTCATCTATCTTCATCCCTTCTTTACCTCTTATCTGTCTAGAAACATTAAGAGCTTAGGGTTTTCTCTCTCTCCACCACCTCCACTGTTTGGGAATACAAAGTGTTAAGGATTAAGGGATCCTCCACCAAACAATAAAATGCATGTAAACAAGAGGACATGGACGTAAGTTAAAGGTTATATCTTCCAAGTTATAAATCTATGTTTAAAAAGATTTTTAACTTGTGTGTAATAGCATGGCTCATATGAAGACTGTAGCTATCCCCGAGGCCACCGAGAACCCTACTAGGGGTTGTCCTCCCCACAAGAGGAAGGGATCTTCTGAGAAGAGGAAAAAGGACCATGGAGACGAGTCCTCAAAGAAGAGAAAGAGACCCGAGGGAGCCTTAGAAGAAGGCTCAGACCCTAAGCCAGTTCCCTTCGATAACCTAGAGATGGACCAATAAGAGGAACACATGTCCGAAGACAAGGTCAAGTTTGAGGAGAACTCGACTGGTGGTCGAGGACCTTAAATGGTAGTTCACACCCCTGATGCCCTTTGGATGGAACAGCAGAAGAAGCTAACTGAGGCCATCAGTGCCCTAGCCCTCAGGGATATAGCCATAGATGAAAATGGTGAACCACTTTCTGTTCGTCCCTGACTTGGAGTCACCATCCTCGACTTCATCAAGTTGAACATTGAGAAATTATGGGGAGAGGATAAGACCAAAGTGGTCAAAAAATTAGATGCTTGGTTGATAGTGATTGAGAATGGTTTTCGCATGCTGGAGGTGCAGCCAAACAAGAAGGTCCCTTATGCTTCTCACCTCTTGGAAAGAGCAACCAAGATCTGGTGGGAGAACCACATCATGGGTCGAGATCTAAGTGTGGACCCAATGTCATAGACTGAATTTAAGACTATCTTCATAGCCATATTCATTCCCACTTTTGCTAAGAAGTAGAAGGAAAGAGAGTTCACCAACCTGATCCAAGGTGACTTATCTGTCACAGACTTTGGCTGTAAGTTTTGCATCTTGGAGCATTTTGGGCACATGATGGATGAGGAAAGACAAGTGGACCATTTCATAGAGCATATTCATCCTGCCATTAAGCCTCATGTGATGGCAAGTAAACCAAAAACCTTCACCAAAGCCTACAACACCACCCTGGACATGGAGAGGATGGTGATGCCTGCTCAAAACCAACCCAAAGGATATTTGGATTTCACTGAAGGTACCTAAGGCTAGAAGAATGATCACGAGAAAGGACAAGGGTGCAACTATACCATGGGAAAGCATGGAGGAAAAGGAAAGCCCCATCATGAGAACAACCAACCTAGGTGTCACACTTGTAGAAAATGGCATTCAGGTGAGTGTCGCTACAAGAAGATGACATGCTACCATTGCCAGCAAGAGGGACATCTTCAAGCCAACAGCCCTTTGCCAGACCCGAGGGGGCCAGGCCCAGTAGCAGCCCCACTTGTAGCGACCCAACTTGTAGCTGCAGCCCCACCTACTGGAGAAAGAAGACAAGCCCGAGTTTTTCCTAGTGACAATGAGGAGGCTCAAGCTAATGCTAATCGGTTGATAGAGGTTAATAACCCTTAGAGTTTTCTTTTATGTTTTAAGATAAGCATGTAATGGTATAATGTATGGTGAAAAACAATGTAGGAATGCTTGAAGTCATGGGACATAATGTAAAAGATTTATTTGACTCTGGATCTACTAATACTTTTATTTTGAGAAATCTTGCAACTATGATTTGTTTGGATATCAAGGATTTAGGGTATATCTTGGATGTCACAGCCCCAAGTGGTCACATCTTTACGTACCTTGTGAAACTCCTATGATACCTGTTAAGTAACAAGATCATGAGTTCCCTATAGATTTTATCCTCCTTAGCATGAATGAATTTGATGTGATCATTGGTATGGATTGGCTTTATACCTATAGGGCCAATATCGATTGTAGGGAGAAGAAGGTAATCATAAAGAGACCAGGTAACCCATTGTTCATCATTAGGGGTAGGAAGGATGCTACCACCAGCATGTATGTGTCAGCCTTGAACGCAGAGCGGATGATAACCAAAGGTTTCCAAGCTTTCCTAGCACTCATTACCGAGCCGGAGCTCAAGGTGCATCCCTCAGAGGAAATAGAGGTAGTCAGGGACTATGTTGATGTTTTCCCGAATGATTTTCCTAGGATCCCTTCTGAGAGAGAGGTAGACTTTTTGATAGAGCCAGCTCCTAGGACAAACCCTATTTCGAGAGAACCTTATAGGATGGCCCCTGCTGAGTTGCTCGAGTTGAAGAAACGACTACATGAACTACTAGACAAGGGTTTTATCCCCCTAGCACATCACCATGGGGAACACCAGTTCTCTTTGTGAGGAAGAAGTACGGTTTGATCTGAATGTGCATAGACTACCGGATGATCAACCAGGCTACCATTAAGAACAAATACCCTTTACCCTGGATAGATGGCCTATTCGACCAATTGAAGTCAGCTCGAGTCTTTTCAAAGATTGACCTGAGACTGGGGTACCACCAATTGTGAGTCAAGAGTGAGGACATCCCGAAAACCACTTTTAGAACCTGTTATGGCCATTATGAGTTTGTGGTTATGCCTTTTGGGTTGTCCAATGCCCCGAGTGTGTTCATGAACCTCATGAACAATGTTTTCCAACCCTTCCTTGACTCTTTTGTCATAGTGCTCATAGATGACATCTTGGTTTATTATGATGACCTAGAACAACACCAAGACCACCTGGGTAGAGTCCTTGATATCTTGAGAAAGCATCAGTTTTATGGGAAATTCTCAAAGTGTGAGTTTTGGATAGACCGTGTCATGTTCCTTAGACAAATCATATCTGGAGGGACCATCTCGGTGGATCCGGCTAAAGTGTCGGCCATTCAAGATTGGCCAGCACCGAAGAATCCTTTAGAGATCTGCATATTTCTGGGATTGGTCAGATACTATCAATGCTTCATAAAGGATTTCTCAAAGATCGTGTTGCCTCTTACCATGCTCACCCGAAAGGATGAGAAGTTTGTGTGGTCGGACCTATGTGAAGCACTATTCCAAGAGCTGAAGGAGAAGTTGACTACAACACTAGTGTTGACTCTACTGTTCGGTAATGAGGGTTTTATGATCTTCACCAATGCATCAAAGATGGGACTTGAATGTGTTCTAGAGAAAGATAGACACGTTGTTGCCTATGCCTCCAGACAACTCAAACCCAATGAAGTAAATTATCTTTCACATGATTTAGATCTGGCTATGATTATACATGCCCTAAAGATTTGGCGACACTATCTATATGGAGCCACCTTTGAAATCTTCATCGACCACAAGAGCTTGAAGTATCTCCTGACTCAGAAGGACCTAAATCTGAGACAGAGACAATGGATGGAATATATTAAGGACTATGATTTTATCATTGCCTATCACCCTGGGAAGGCAAATGTTGTGGTTGATGATCATAGTTGGAAATAGCTGAAGTGTGCAGCTTTCTTGTCTAGCCAGTGGAGGAAGCCAGAAGATCTAGTGGAGTGGACTCCACAACCATTAGAAGACCGAGTCCATTCACTACTACATAATTGGCTTATAATGTAACTTTTTCTGGTGTTAGTTGTAATAATAAACCGACACCTAACACATACAGCGTCGGTGTATAAAATAAGATGACATCAATCTGTGAAGGGTGACCAGACACGAGTATCGCTTTTATTCAGTGTCAATTCCTTAATAAGAAACCGACACCGAAAAGTAACCACCAAAACCAAAATTTCCAGTGAAAAAAATTGCCTCCATAAATTCATATACATCGTCAGTTTTTAAGAGAGGAACCGACAAATAAAGAGATAGAAATTTGCTCATTTTTTATCGTCGGTTTTGTGACAATAACTGACGCCATTGTGTTTTCGCGTGAATAACTGCGAAAACTTTCACCTCCCTTTAGTGGCGGTGGTTTTATGCAAACTGACACTTAAAGTTTGTATTGTAGGTTTTTTTAGCAACCGACACCTATAGTTAACTTAACAGAGCGGCAGCCTCTTCCTCTTCTATTTCATTCATTTCCGCTGATCAGGGTTTTTGCTCCGATGATTCCCTTTGCTCTGACGATTCTGTTGTTGTCCCGCACCTCCGCCTCCGACACCGCCTCTGCCTCCGACACTACCGCCACTTTCCGCCTCTACTTCCGCCAGCCACTGCCGACGACCGCTCGACCAGAGCAGCAGCACCGGCCGCACGGAGAAGCATTGTTTCCCGAAACAACGTCACTGACAAGGAGAAGAATCACCGCCCGCACGGAGCAGCATTGCCGCCTGCACGGAGCCAGCAGCGTCGCCGCTTGAAGCAGCCAGTAGGGCCGCCTCTTCGAGCTGCTAGAAGGGCTGCCAATTGAAGCACCCTGCACGCCCATTATCAGGTTTTCCCCTGACCTGCATTGTTCTATGACAAACTGCATTTTGTTCTACATAATATTACTCACGTTACAACATACTCACATATCAATTCAGGGTTAATGTGGGGGATTTGGGGGCGGGATATTACACTACAAGTTCCTCATGTGCTTATCTATGCATAACCTTTTATATTTATTTATCCTCTTTTGGTTCAAGTTTTAGAATTCTAGGTAGTTTTAAGCTACATCTTCACTACTTCAACCACTCAAAAGATTGATATGTAGATTCATCAAGTTGATGAATGCATTATTACATTGTTTAAAGCTTGATAAATTATGGTAATCTAATCATTATGTTTTAAAACTAATGAGAAGATTTAAACATTATTTGATTCACATAATTAGGGTTTGAGAATTGAAAATCCTAATCGACAAAAATTAGGGTTTTGGTAACATATGAATACAAAATTTGATCAGTATAGTCGTGTACTAAATGATTTTCAGCATTTAGAACTTGTATATAATGTTATAAATGTGATGAATTGTTGAAGTGTAAGTATTAATACGTGTATCAGATGACTAATCAAGACCGTGTTGATGATCACCGTGAGGGTGAGGACGTGCTTGCACCGCCTGACAATGTAAGTTTTAAGAATATATCCCTATATGTTCATTTATAATTACATTATGTAAGTGTGTTTTTTATCAAATTTTAGGTTGGTGATGTACCCCCTGAAGAAATTACAACATTTGATGAGCAGCAAAAGAAAATTGAGAAAGTGAGGGGCATCACAATGATGAACAAGTTAATACATCAAAGGGCCAATGGAGCCAAATTGGCTGTGGATTTCGATCAGGCAGGAAATCCATATGGAGTGAACCGCAACTCATTTGTTTCATATCTTGGGGTTGTTACTCGCAGCCATTACAATGTTATCCTAGAATCATGGCATAGAGTTCCTAAGGAGAAGAAAGACCACATATGGAAGGAACTATGCGTGAGTTATTATTATTTGTAATTCTATTTGTGTAGATTACTAATTTTTAGGATACTAGTTAATAACAATATATTCTATTTAATTTGCAGAGAATATTTGATCTGGATGAAAAGTTGCATCGTAAATGTGTGATGCAACGTTGTGGGAGGGTCCAAAGGAACTATAGGACCAATCTCACCTGAGATTACATACGCAATGATGAGAATAGGTTCTTGATAGATTCCAATTCTAGACATTGATCAGTATTTCACTAACTTTACACTAATAAATTTTTTTGTATGCTCTTTCAAAAATAAATATAGGAAGAAGGAAGCCACACAGTAATGGAACTACTTGGACCCCAACGTCTGGGATGAGTGTTTTACCCAAAGAAAAATAGATGAATTCAAGGTATTTAGCGCCACCACTCCCAATTTAATTAATATATGTTTTTATGTATTCACCTATTCAAGATTAACCTTTAGTGTTTCTAACCAAATCAACGTGCTAACTAACTAGGCTAAGAGCGATGCTTAATGAGAAAGGCGTGCACTGAATGTGCACGACCACACAATGGGTCCAAGAGGATATGCAGGCGTTCGCCAAAGACTATAGGCTGAGTCTACTCAGCCTACTGCTACTCAGGAGACTGCAGAGTCCTCTACTGCTGCTCCTGCACCTCTGCCTCGTCATGTTATGTGGATAGCTGGGAGGCAAAACAAGAAGGGAGAGATACTGAAGCCCGCAACTGCTGAGGCGGCTGCAAAAATGGTAAAAATCAAACTCTTAGAGCAATCTATCCATATTGATTATTGTTATGTTTACTTATGAATTTTTCTTGATGGTGCTTAGCGGGAGCTGCATGAGTAGAGGAAGGAAGGGAAGTTCATCCATCAGGGAATAAGGGATGAACTGATAGTTGCTCTGGGTAACCCAGAGCTTCCTAGACATGTAAGGGGTGCAGGCACTAGTGTGGACATCAAAGCATTCTTTGGGCCATCCCAGCATAAACCTGTCCCAAAAGAGGGACTTTCACAAGCTGAGGTAATTTATTCTTATTTTAGAACGTTATTGTGAAAGGGAATTCAATAATCAGCAACTAGCATTTATTTTATCCATGTATAGGTAGATTCCTTAATTGAAAAAAGACTCCAGGAAGCATTTCACATGTGGCAGCAGCCGCCTCAGACTGCCAGTCAGACAGTACCCATGGCGAACCTCTCTTCTCCTACTCCTCATACTGCAGAGGTGGGGAGTAATCCTATAGACCCACCTAGCACGTCCTCTATAAGTATTTTTATGGCATATATAATAGCTAGTCTGTTTAAGATGATATGTTTGTGTATATATGCATATAACATTCTTTAATTATGTAAATTTGTAGGGGTTGAAGCCATGCCTACTTCAAAGTGAAGGATATATCATTGCAGATACATCGGCTTATCCACCCCTTAAAGGGTGCATGTTTCATGGGTGTCCAGTACCAGATGGCATGGTACGTGTGAGCCCCATACATATACTCACTGGCTAGACGGATCTTGCACTGCCTCATGCACAGCCTCATGCACACCCAGATGTTGAAACACTTGGTGAGGTAGTAGGCGGAGTGATACTGTGGCCCGAAGCGAATGTCCTCTATACTGATATTGTATGATAAATTTTCATTACTTTACTTTGCTAGTGTGTATATATATACGAGTCAATTGATATGAAATTATATATATAGGTCAAAAAGAAGAGACCCGCTACATCTCGTCCTCCACCTCCTCGACTACCAAGTTGGCTTCCACGGGACCTACACGCCTCAATAGGTCCTAATTGTAGGACTGTGGCAGTATGGATCGGCGAACATAATCTAAATTGCCCTATAAATATTATAATTCTGGAGAATGCTACAGGTAAATCATATGATAACAATCTATTTATACAATTTTATCATACGTATTAATGCATACGTAATAGAAGTTATGGATACGTATTAATGCAGGTCAAACATTCGGAAACAACATATTTATACAAGATATTTTGGAGTTGTTTAAGTATGAATGGCTGAACACAACTATGATAGAGCTGTGGATATGGTGAGATTAATTAATGCATACAACAATCTGGTTTATACATCCATATACCTTGTTTTATATACGGTAATCTAGTTTCTTATATATTAATACATACGTAATACATGTTTTGCAGCCACTTATATAAGACATGTAAAGATTTTGGGTTTTCCCATGTGGGATTTTTGGTTTCATCTTTGATTAGTCTTTTAGAAAAAGACCATGTTTCAGTTATTTCATACTGCTGTGATGCTTTTGAATATTTTGGTAAAAATAATAAGATGGTGATAATAGCTCCATTCAATGTCGAGTAAGTTTACTTTGCTTGTAATTTGGACTTAAGCAAATTAAATTTTTATTGCGGATATTGAGTTATTAATTTTCTACTTTCTTACCTATAGTTGTAAGCATTGGGAGTTATTAGTTATTGTCCCCAAGATATTCACCGTCTATTATCTAAATCCTACGGGGAGTGAGTTGGATGTATTTGGACATGCAATTAAAAGGCCATTATTCTCGTGAGAAATATTTTATGTTTTTATATCTATTAACATCTATTACTGCATTACTATTTAATTATGCAATTTAATGTGTTACATTAACATATATATAGGGCTTTACAAGAGTACAAAAAAGTTGGAGGAAAGGTCCCCAGGAAAAAACATCTACAGCTCATTTGGAAGAATGTGAAAGTAATTTCCTGACTCCAATGTATACATTATTTATGTGAAGTGTGCTTATTTGTATTTTTGAATATTTTGTATGTTTTAAATTTATAGTGTACTACACAAGACAACGGATGGGTATGTGCCTACTATGTGATGCGATTTATGGACCTAATCATCAAACATGTTGTATTGGAAATCGATAACATACAACATGTATTATACATAGTCTCGTTAGATAATATGAAATATATGAATCTTATTATATATTATTATAATTATGTATGTACGTCATTCTCTTTGTAGGTCTTTAAAACTGAGGACTTCAACATAGGTGCAAAGCGTTTCGATGTACATGCTTCCTATACGAGAGATGAATTAGATGTTGTAAGAGAAGATTGGGCAAAATCCATGCAAAGAGTGGGAATTTTTCGATATGATTTTGATGACAATGATGACAATGATGATGATGAATAAAGAATAACCTTGTTCTCATAATTAATTTTGTGTGAATGTGAATGAATTTTTATGAATTGTCATATATGTGTGTGAAAATCATCAATACATGAATGTTTCTACATGTGTCTGAATGTGAAAAGAGATGAAATAAATGGAACTGCAGGTTGCTAATACATCAATACATGAATGTTTCTACATGTGTGTGATGGAAAAATAATATGAATTAAATTTCTTATACATGAGTGTGAATCACATATATAATAATTTGTCCATCATGTTAATTTTGCAGGTGTGTGGCCTGTTGTTGGCTGATATCAATGGATGTCGTAAAACTTGCAGTTCATAACTGAACTGCAGGTTTCTCATCCTACGACCAGCCACAGCAGGTCTGCAGACTGACATAAAAAAAAATCATATCATAGGCGTCGGTTATTTGTATAAAACCGATGACATACGGTTATAGTGTCAGTTTCCTTACTAGTACCGATGTCAATTTCCCTACACCACGGCCGTGCTGGCCAGCACAGCCGTGGCAGCGAACCAGACATAAAATACGTGTCAGATATCTGTATAAAATCGACAATATACGGTTACAATGTCGGTTGCCATACTAGTAACCGACATTGATATTCCAGACACCACGGTCATGTTGGCCAGCACGGCTGTGTAAGCGGGTGATTTAGTGTCGATTTCCTAGCGGATAACTGACGCCTATACCCCCTACTAGTGTGTTTTTGGTGCATTTCGGTGGTGCGTGAAGGGTTGTGGCGTCGGTTTGAGAACCGACGCGTAAAGGTTGGCCCTTTAGTGGTGTCCATATAGGTGTCGCTTAGAAACCGACACTAAAGGCCTTAAATAACTGACACTGAAGGTCGGTTATGTACTAGTGATTTGGCTAATATACAGATTAAACCAGACCTATTGACTGAGTTGGTAGATGCCCAGTTAGCCAGCCCAGAGCTTGATAAGATGAGAGGTTTGATGAAGAAACCTTAGACCCATCTCTCAGTACGAGTGGATGGCGGAATCCGTTACAAGAGTCATATTTGGGTTCCTCAAGATTCGATGTTGAAGGATCGTATCTTGCAAGAAGCTCATGGTTTGAAGTACACAGTACAGCCTGGCACTACCAAAATGTTTAAGGGTCTGCAGTGGTACTTTTGGTGGCCCAGAATGAAAAGAGATATAGTGGCATATGTGTCCAGTTGTCTCACTTTCCAGATGGTGAAGGCTGAACACCAGTCACTTGGTGGATTTCTACAGTTGATTGAAATTGAGTGGAAATGGGAACAGATCACCATGGACTTTGTGGTGGGTCTCCCCAAGATCAAGAGAGGTCATGATGCAATATGGGTTGTGGTAGATCGTCTTACCAAGTCGACACATTTTTCCCTGAAGACCACTGCCAAAGTGACAGACTTAGCTGAACTGTATATCCGAGAGATTGTACGACTACATGGTATTCCGAGATCGATCATTTCTGATCGCGATCCAAAGTTCACTTCCAAGCTGTGGAAGTAAGTACAAGAGGAACTTGTGACTAGACTAAAATTTAGTACATCACATAACCCCCAGACTGATGGACAGTCAGAGAGGACAATCCAAACTTTAGAGGATTTGTTGAGAGCTTGTATGCTCAATTAGGGTGGATCGGGGGAGCAATACCTTCCCCTCACTACGTTTGCTTACAATAATAGCTATCAAGCCAGTATCGGGATGCACCGTATGAAGCTCTCTATGGGAGGCTGTGTCGGTCGCCACTTCACTGGGATGATGTTGGTGAGAGGACCTTGTTGAGGTCAGATATGCTCCACGTGTATGCAGATAAAGTTGCTTTGATCAAGCAGAGGCTAAAGAGAGTCTACGATCCATAGAAGTCATATGCAGATGCAAAGCAGACTGACTTGAAATTCACCATAGGGGAGCACGGGTTTCTCAAAATCCGACCCCTCTGAGCTATAGCAAAGAATAGAGGAAAGTTGAGTCCCCAAGACGTGGGTCCGTTTGAGATTTTGGAACAGATTGGTGAAGTTGCTTATCATTTGGCCCTACCCCTCAGTATAGTATGATGCATGATGTTTTCCACATGTCTAATCTAAAGTGATATGTGAAGGACCCAAGCCATGTGCTAAGCATTGAACCTATTGAGCTCCAAGGGAGACTGACATATCCTGAGTCACATGTGATATCACTCGATACCAAGGTGAAAGAACTTAGGAATAAAGAGATAGAGATGGTAAGGGTTCTTTGGAAGCACCATGGAGAGGACGAAGCCACATGGGAGCTAAAGACAGACATGGAAAAGACATACCCTGAATTGTTTGTTTGATTGGCAGAATTTTGGAGACAAAATTCTTATAAGGAGGGGAGGATGTTATAACCTCAAATTTTGCTTATATGATTGTAATTGCAATTGTTTTCATAGCAATGTACTAGTTTGCAAATTGTATGGCTTATGATAAATTCATGGGTTTCTTTTACAACTTTTCCCTTGTGCATGATTTTTTTCATGGACCCATTGGTAATAATTGGTTCAAGATAATACAAGAGGAAGAAAAGTTAAAAGAAAAAAATTATGCATAAATAAGAAAGGAAATTGGAATAAAGGTGAAAATATAAGAAATATGTAGGAAAATGTGCGATTAAACATAATGGATGACATTTCGAACTCCACATAGTTTCTTGAGATATAAGGAATCAAAATAAAGGAAAATAAGAGAGTAAGAGAGAGGAAATATGATTAAAATATGCTTCATTAAATAATAACTTTCACATGAAGAAAAGACTCTTTTACTTTCTAATTAAGACCCCAAACTTGGCACGCCAATAGATTAAGTTATTATTAAGTTTCTCTCAAAATGTGGGATTAAAAGGAGTCATGGTTGCAGAGTTATGAATTTTCCAAAATTTCCTAAAGTGAGAGGATTTCTAATAAATGGCACAATGATCAAATTCCTTTGTTTGGGCATGAGTGACGCGGATCGTTGGATCTTGATCCAACGGTGGCTATGCATCATCCAGTTCTAGCCAAACTGGGAAACATGCCGCCGACAGGAGATTCTTTCCATCCAATTTTCTCACGTTTTACTCCATGTGCGAACAAGGAAATACCATGGTTGAGTTTGGGAGAGAATTCCACACATCCTATACCTATGTTTTTTGCACTTTGGAGGCATCTAGAAGAAACTCCCAATTCGGCTAAATTGATGAGCGACGACAAAGGTTAGAAACCCTAGAACCAGCCCATGAATCCTATATATATAGGGACCATCGACTTCGCCCTAACCTCGTGAACTCGAACGGCCTCTTCCCTTCTCCTCTCATACCCCTGACTTGTGTATTGAAGCTTCTGCGGTGAGCTCCAAGACGCGGAGCCACCACAAGTTTCTTACTGGATTGGGTAGGGACGAAGAGTAGTGACTGTTCGATAGGATTCCATGGTGGACCGTGAGACAGATCAACGGCCTAGAAGTGCTCTGCGTTTTTTAAGGCGTGAGTGGACGCGATCAATGTGTTTCATTTTATCCTCGTGCAGTCAATGATGACTGGCGATCCATCGGCCAGTGTTTTTCCTAAAAACCAAGGTAATTCGTCTCTCTTGTCAGAAATTCCAAAAAATAAATGGATCTTGCTTAATTCACTAAAATCCGATCCTTTTGCCGAAAAATAAAAGTAAATATTGCTTTTTGATCAGAAAAATATGTAGAATCTAATAAAAATAGAATTGGAGACTGATATCGTTTGTAATTCAAAAATTATATGAAGTTACCTCTCTTAATACATTAGATTATGATAAAACCCTGAAATGATTTGGAAATCGAGTATGATGAATCTTTTGGGTTATTTTGAGTAATATTAACCTATTGAGAATAAAAGAAAAGTTGAATTTGGAAAAGATGATTGTATGCTTGTTTTAGGGTTTTTATGCACATGTTTATGTCTTAATGAATTAAAACCCTAATTTGGGAAAACATAAGTTTTTGTGGTTTTAATCTAAAAATGTAATTATCCAACAAAGATGTGATGATCTAAAACTTGTTTTAAGATTAAAGAACACTTAATGAGGATAATGGGAATAATTAGGGTTTTCAAAATAAGAAACCTTTTTTAGGGTTGGTAGCCTAAAAGGGAGGTAAAGTTGGATAAAGGAACCTAAGAAACCCTAATGAATGCTAAGGGGCTGGGAAGCCTTAGAAAGTATCCTTGTGTCATTAGGAAGGTGTTTTGACATTAGGTAATCTATATGTTTCGGGAATTAAGGGTTGTTTGCATTAAGGTGGTTGCTTGGATATCTTGTTGAATTTGGATTCTATTGCTCAAGAATAGGTATGTGATTATGCTTATGGTTAAATTGCTTTAGTTTCCCGGTGATTCCCAAAGTTTTATCGGTTGCTTGGAATAATTGCTTGATTGTCTTTTATTTCATGCAACTATAAAGTGACTATGATTATCACTATATTTATATGCACATGTCTAGCTCAGATCTTGGTCCTCCTCTATAGTACTGATGATGATGAGATAGATGACCCAGTACATGGTCTACCCGCGAGGTAGGATCATAAGGTTATCATGAGTCGATGTGTTGGTCTACCCTTGGGTAGGACCATACGACTCCACGACCCTATGTATTGATCTACCTGTAAGGTAGGATCATGGGGGTTAGTTGAGATCTACCATATGAGAGGTAGTATCCATGTCCACTGCATGGACAACACAGAGGCTAGGGTATGTAAGGATGGAGTAGTCATGTTTAAAATGTGAAGTTTGTTTTGTTAAATCATAATTGCTTGCAATATGTTGTTACCATTAAATACAAGATTATTGTTTCCCCCACATACCAGTATAATTTGTTATACTGACCGTTGTTAGTTTGTCAGCATTTTAGGTATGAAGAAAATGGATATTCCTTTAAAGTAACATTGATAGAATAAAGCTTAATAAAGAATTGGAGGATTGTAGTTAGTTAAGATCTTACATGGGTAAAGACTTCCACTTCCTATATTTCGCAAGGTATGAATATAAATTTTTTATTCTATTAAAAGTTTAGTTGTAGTAGAATTTTTTAATTATTGTTGATTAATTACAAAATCACTGATCCTATTTTGATATAACGCATCTGATCTCTTAGTCTTCCTTAACGGAAGTTACCGGGAGGCGGGGTCGTTACATATATACTTTATAGTATAAGATTTGACTATTATAATTTTTTAGGTCTTCCAATATGACACCACCCACTAAATGGTGTCAAATAATATTTTGATGATTGTTCTGGACTTAAAAGGTGAGTTTGTTATCATTTTTAACATAATTGGTACTTTTCTTATGCATTACCAATTTTATGCACATTATACTGATCAAGTGACCTTAAATGATAGTTATATTATCGATCATCTAGTCGTTTAATATGAATTACATGGTCAAATATTGTGCTATTTATGATCTTAGACATTTAAACAAATTCATTAAATTATAACATGTCATTGATGTTAGATTTTTATTTTTTACAAATAGTTTTTTTCATGTTGGTGACAATGAGACATTATGTTGGGTATATTTTTTTCAATTTTTAAATAAATAATATTTTTTTCCATTTGTATGTATAATTAATATTTGTCACTACTTATACTAATTCAGTCCCTCCGTGGTAGAAATCTGGTTCTGCCACTGTTTGCAGGTTAGTTTGTTCAGCCGTGATTGATGAGGAATAGCAAGGGAAGATGCTCACAGTTTCAGACCATGATCATAATCGAGATGATGAGGGTTGCTGGCCAGATCTGTTGGGTGGTGCTGGTTATAGAAGGGAAGCGGGTTTCCCTGGTTCCTTCATGGATTCTGGCGCCGGTGGTAGCCGCCAGGCGGTTATATTGCCACACTTCCAGGTTTTCGGGCGCACAGCAGGAGAGCGAAGGGTTGCCACAGGCTGCTTGTAGGTTGTTGCTGGCGAGGAGACTTGCCCAGATTTGTGGTGGCACAATCACAAGATCGTTTACAGATCTCTGGCTTTTATGAAGATGGTGTGGCGTTTCTAGTTGCGTAACGGAGTCTGCAGCTTGCAGGTCCTTGCATGCCGAAGTTGCCACAGATGGTGGCGGAGGTGCACCCGATCAGGGTAGCCATCCTTGGTTCTCTGGTTGGCATCAGGAGGTTGAAGAATGACTAGGCTACTGGTGAATCAGAAACCAGGCGGGGCGTCAAGTGGGTACGAGGAAGAATGTATATAGTCAGCAACTACCGTGTGGATGCCGGTGTCAGCAGTGGAGATGCATCTGAAGCCTACGTGCACTGAGTTGCTGGTTGCATGACCCGCTGGTGATGACGGATGTGAAGAGATTTGGCCACCGGTGGTGGGGTTTGAAGGAGATTTTCATATCGTCATCCTTGTGTCGGCCACATACAGAGGGATGACGATGGACCGTGGTGTGGTTCTCAATTGCTTGTCGACAGCTATGGCCGGACACAGTAGTAGCCGACAGTAGATCATCTGCTGTCAGGCCGTCGGGAGCAAGGGGAAGGAATAACTTGGTTAGGGTTGCGAGTGAGTGAAGGGGATGAGGGAATACTATGGGAGGATAAGTAGGGATGGCCGTAACGGCATTATCGTTTTGCAGATCATGGTGACGGCTGTTAGGGTCGAAGGTATTGCTTGACTGGATGGTTGAGGTTGAAGACTATAGGAACGGGTCCAAAGACGATTTTCAACCCAATTGATATAGTCGAATAAAATGGAGAGGATGAGAACACGGAATTGGAGGCGAGGCAGAAGAGAGGAAGTAGAAAACATTCTCAGCCCCAGCTGTTTGTGGCGATACCCTATGCGTGTGGCGAGGAAATAGTGTAGGGGTAGAGGGCATTACATGAGGTCAAATAAATGACTTTGCTAATAAATGAGGACAAAATAGTGCTACTAATGAAATAAATTTGTTAAGTTTAGTGTTAACTAATTGAAGGGTCAAACGATGTGTGAATGATATGAAATTCGGGCTAGATGTAAATTTATTAGAGGACTACCAAGATATAATGCTAATTCTCCATAATAATACTATAGTTTGACCAAATTAATTATTCTTAATAAGCATTCCAAATTTATTAATACAATAGTAGGCACTCATAGATTCATCTAAAGAGGATCATATATCTATCTTCAGTACTTGTAGAAGGAAACTTAGCATACATGAAGACATAATCACTTCTATGTAATATGGATAATAGATCTAATTATCCTCCACTAAACTTGTGTCCCTCCCGGGTACACTAATTTTGGGAAGTAGGGAACCCTAGAAAGAAATTTCCATAAATGGTTAAAATAATTAGATAAACAAGAAGGAAATTTGTAATATTAAAACAAGTTGTTCATAACATTACTAGAAGGTGCTAAAAAGGCACCAAATACAAAGGAAAATACTCCATACTCATGGGCAATTCACAAGAAATGATGTATACAATAAATCTAACAAATTCCATGAAGAAAAAGAGGAATAAAATAACAAAGAGGAATGAGAAACAAGATACAACACTCATAGAGGAAAGATCCTCTACTAAGGGGTTGTACTTGAAGCCTCTCAATCTTGTAGAGAGGGAAACATTCCTCTAGAGCCTTCTTCTTCCTGTAATCCTCTTCTAAAGTTGAGGAGACTTATAGTCACCCTCCAGTTGTTTCCCATGACTGGAACAAAACTAAATAAAAGATATAACTTTACATATTCTCTCCTAAAAGTTATGTTTTTTCACTTATGTGGGGTTGCTTTATATTCCTCGGGTAAGCCACACCATGCACCTCTACTATCACCAAACATTCTATATTTGTAATAATCAATAGTTTGAGAAAATGACACGATGTGTTGGGTAGTTTTACTGACCATTACTAATGACATTTCATAATGTGTTGATAGGTGGGCACATTGTACATACTTTTGATTACTTCATTGTGGCTACTAGATTTGAGTATGCCAACAACTACTAAGGTTGTTCATGAAATGTCTCTGGTGTGGCATGCCTATCAGAAATTAGCAAGTATGAGTGAGTGTTTTAATTTGGGCATGTTGTGTACGGATGGATGCACAATGTTCCTTTGTATATAAGAACAAAATCTTCAGTTCTAGAGTCCCTTTGTTGGTAATCAAGATATATTTTGTTTCAGATGAACCAACCTTCATGGTACTAACATTAAAGTACCTTAAATTAGTCAAAATGACAACAAAATAACTACTTATACAAATTATGCAGTTACAGGTCTAAAATGTAGAGAACTATAAAATTTAGATCAATGAATTCATAGAATTAGGGAATAAATATAAGTATCAACTACGTTTTCCAATAGCCTTTTTTCCCAAAATCTATGAAATGTTAATGAATTAAATAAGATAATAAAGGAAACATACACATGAGGGTTCCTTTGTAGCTAGTTATCCCTGAACAAGAAATCATCTTTTGTAGAAGAATAAATTTTGGTTCAATCGCATATCAAAATGGGTTGCCCTATTTAGTTGGATAATGCTTTATTTACATTTTTCAAGATTTATGCTGCAACCAATGTTACAACATGGTTTTTACATGTATTTACATATTTGATATGAAAATATTGATTTGTTAGTGGTCTGTTAGAAAACTTGATATGGTTTTTTTAGAAGTATGGATATATTTTTTAATCTTCTTTTACAACAATTTTTGTGGTTTTTACTATTTTCACTAATTTAATAAAGATATGGGAAAGGTAAGAGAGAAAATCCCATAATAAATGGATTACCAAAGGGAATGGGTAATTAATAATTTACACATGGATTGGTGTGGAGTTTTGTATAAAAGTGGCGTTCAGGGCAACTAAGGGATTGGTTTCATTCCAACATTGTTTTTAATAAGAAAACCAATCAAAAAAAGAAATATAGCCAAGTTTGGAAGAGAAAAGAAATAATTTGATGCCTTAAATAGATGAAATAAGAGGGAGACTTGGAAACAAACAAAAGTATCTTTTACTTGTGTGTTTTGGTCTCCAAACTCGCCCACACCAAGATATAAGTGCTAGAAACTTCCATTTCAAATTTGTGAAAAAAGGACCTTCCATGTGTTGTGGGTAATTAAATTAAGGATTTTCAAAAGAACCATGATTAGGCTATTTAACTTATTCCAATAACCCCCACAAAATAGTTAGAGGTGGGGAAAGAATAAATGAGTTTCCCTCTAAGTTTCATAGAAAATGGAAGTTTCTAGAGGACTAGAGAAAATTGTGAAGATTGAGGGACCAACTTGAAATAAATGAATTATATTCCTTTTTGAAGAGAGAGAAAAAGGGGCATCTAAAGATATCTTTTTTGCACCAAGTTTTTCCCAGACCTAGATTTTAATTGAGAAAATCTTTTCTTAAAAATATGGGATCATTTGGTTAAAAGAAGAGACGGTTTTCCTAAAGTGTAAGGGACATTTGATAAAGATATAATCGTCACATTTAATTTAAAAGGGAACACAGGGCACAGTCCTTTTGTTTTGTCACACATCCTGATGGCCCTCCAATTCGAGATCTACAGTGTAAAGCATGTCTTCCTCCTCCAACTGAAAGAGGAAAACTCGACTATAGTAAAGAGGTTTCCCCTTGATCTCCTTTTCTCTCTCTATGATGTATGATTTCTCTTCAAATTGTTCCCATTAGATTTAGGATTATGAATTCAACCTAATAACCCCTAAATATCCCTATTTAGATGTGTGATCATATCTTTCCAAAATCCACTCGAGATAGGACTCCATTGAAGTCTGAGAGAACACGTCTTCTTTTCTCGCACCTATATAAGTTCCAAAACAGGTTCATATAACCCCGACCAAGGTTCCACAAGGATTGATCCCTGCTAAGAACATCGATGTACTAAGGAGAGGCATCATACCTTGGGCCTTTGTTACGCCATGTTTTCCAACTTGGGGCTGCTTGAGTGGCAACCAACCCTAAGTACCGATGAAGGTGGAAAAGGGCTCAATGAGTCTTCCCATGATTGGCGGAGTCATTGGGACAATCTCTTGGTTAATGTAGAGGCAAGAATTAAATTTTGATTGACTATGATCATGACGCTACAATAATGGGGTGGCTTGAGTTTGGGGGTTAATGTAGAGGACGTCTGAGATTACGTTCCTGCACTCGAGCGTGTGATGCGCCGATCCACATCATCAAGGGTGATAACGTCTTTTCATTATTTCTTAAGTCCCATGTCCATGTGGATTATGTTGCTTAAGTAGCTAACTCCGATTCACTGAATGTGGACCCTTGTGGAAAACAAAGAACATAATCCAATTGCTAACATGGCTCTACCCCATTGGTTTAAAGGTATTTTAATTGAAATAGTTATAGAAATTAATTAGTAGCTCAGATTGCAACATGCTATATATGAATTTTGATTATAAAAATGATAGGAATGCAACAAGTATAATTGTGACTTATTCTGCTTCTAATTAAAATTTTCTAAAAGTTGTTAACTTTAATGTATTAAGAGCATTAAAACCCAAATTTCTTGGTTACAATGATCATAATAGTTTAAATGACTTAAATGGATAAAGTTTTGTCTTTTTGGATAAAAGGACATCTTTGTCTTGATTTGTGAATAAGAATACATCTAATGATAAAATTAGGGTTTGTAAATAAAAAAGGCATTAAAGTGGTAATTAGGGTTTGGGAAGCCAAAAACCTAATGAAACCTTAAGTTGTCCCCAAAACCCTAACTTGGAATCCAAGTCAGTCCATATGTGAGTTTATGAACAAAATTGTAATACTTGTGTGTTATGCATTAATTTCAAGATTATTGCTTGATTATTCTCCACTGCTCACATCTTGGACTTTTGATCTCTCTGAGAAAGGTATGTGGTTATGCCTATGACTACTCAACTTAAATGACTTATCTGTATTTCTGAGGATTTCTGCACTGATTGAAAATAAATTGTTGGTGGTTTATTTAATTCCTACAATCTTTAAAGCCTCTATGAGTATCACATTATATAAGTAAAACTTTCTCAACTATCTCTGGTGGATTTATGTGATACATGTGGAATGTATGAAATTTCACTATGGTGACGAATGATCAAGCTGGGATAGGATGATCATCAATAAGATCAAGCTGGGATAGGATGGTTATTATGAAGGTGAGCCAAGATAGGATGGACATAATAAACTAAGCCTAGGAACAGGAGGTTATGAGAAGTCCATTGTAGAGACTAAATCCTAATGAGAGGGTTTGATTACTCTTGAGAGGGAATGTACCACATAGATTAAGCAGAGAAGTAAGAATGAAAATTCATGTTCAATTTTGGCAATCATATTTATTTCTATGGCTTAATATGTTGTTTCCCCTAGATGTGAATATTTTGTTTCCCTCACATACCAGCATACCTTGATATACTGACTGTGTTTTGTTTCATAGTGTTTTAGGGAATGGCTAGATATGAAGATATCAATATATGATGAACCAACCTGAAGGCATTAAAGATAACGTGTAAGGAGGATTAGATTGATACTTCTTCACATATAGTTCTAAAATGTACTATTCTGATGATAGAAAATCATGTAACTTCTTCAGATAAGAATTTGTAAATGATATTTGAATTAATGGAAACTATTTTCTATTATTTATTATTTCTTCAAGTCTGGATCATTGGGAAGTTTTAGGTAATGGATCTCAACTTCAATGCCTTCCTTGATTGGAGGTTTTCAAAAATTGAGTTCGCTACATTTGGTATCAAAGCCATACATTTTTCAAATAATATTTAGTAGTTTATAATTTCAAGTAATCCATAGAAATCTAAGGAAACTAATTAAGGTAAAATCTGATGGTAATGGTGGTTAGAAAGGATCATGGTTTTGTGGGATGGAAATAATTTCCTTTGCACCATTAAGTTGGTATATCAGGACTCCCTTAGCCAATATGATTCTGGCCTGGCCAGAACCTAGGGTTAGCCTGAAGTGATGTTTCTTCTATATTTTCTCATCTCCACTTTAATCCACTTCTCATCCACTTGCTTAATAAACCCCAAAAGATACTTCCCTCCTCACCTCAAGTTAAGTTTTTTTTAAAGAAGTAGGATTAAGACATCCTCTGCCAATTAATGAACATATATTGTGGAAATGTTGATAAAGAAAAGAAAATGGTTTCATTGGTTTTTCCTTACAAGGGTAAACCTTAGATGGGGCAAGGGTTAGTTTAGAAAACCCTTAAGTGGGTCAAGGGATATAGGAAACCCTACGGTGTTGGGGTAAAATTCCTATTTCTGACCTTAAATCCTAATCCTAAGAAAGTTGTGGAGAAAAGAGAGAAAACCTAATGAATTGGGATTCCCTAACATACCAATGCATGCAAGAACATGGAGAAAGGCATGAATGATATATGAGAAAGGATTATATTATGAAACATGGGTAGTAAGTGGTTACATAACAGGGAAAATCCAGAAACACTTAGTGCAACTTTTAGGATTGGTGTCCCTCCCTAGGGTGGGTCAGCCCAAAGGTGGATAAAAGATTTGTGAGAGAGATAAAACCCTAAGGCCAGGTCATGACTAGAAAGTCTAAACTCCATCTAGTAGGCACCCCAACAAGAAGTGTGTCCCACATAAGTATAAGTAGGAGGTAGTCACTCACCTAGTGGAAGTGAGTGACGTAGCTCATATCCTTGTTGGGGTACATAATAGATGGAATAGATGAATCAGTTGAGTTCTAAGTGATGAGATAATATGGTTTACGATGACCTTAGCCGGTTTTGAGTATTTCCCTTTAGTTTTGAAGCTTTGAGGATATGAGTGTGTTGCTTCTCTGAGATAAGATAAGCTAAGAAAAGATAAGAGACGAATCTTCTAGAGCCTCAATCTCTTATACAAGGGGGGTACCCCTAGTGTTAGGACCACCTATTAGGTTAACTCCATTAGAGAGTTGGACCCATGGGGATTTAGGAACCTAAACTACATGACATGAGAAATTATATGAAATATTTATGGTGATTTGTCCTAACTAGACTACCCCTGAGTGAATGAGTTCAGTTGCTATATGTATGGTTCCTAGAGGCTTGTTTTACCCTAGATGTCCTTGGAAGGACCAAACCATAGAGATAGATAAATATGCTACCTACATATATGATGTGATTACTTACCATCTAAGTGAGGGAGAGAGAGATTTCTAAGATCTTGGTGAGGGAAGGAATGGTATTACGTAGCAAAGCATGATTCTCGGGTTGGTGGTCCTTGTGTAGGACTCTAAGGGTTGTTTATGTGAAAAAGAGGAAGTTGGGTAATGATATTTTTGGAGTAGGAATCTAAGAAGATAATGCCATATTATGTTTTGGTTTTGTAAGTACTTGAGTGTCTAGATCATGCAGTATTAGTGACCATGCTAAAGAGGTAAACCTGAGGATCCTAGACCGAAGAGGGAAAGTGGATCTAAGGCATATAGTGATCATAGAGTTGAGTGAGATAATTGAGTTTGAGTGTGGCACCTCCCTAAGGTAATGGGTAGGGAGGGGATGCCCCACTTGGATATATGTTTGATGAGACACTCATACAAGTTAATTGGTTTAGCACCACCATATTATCATATATATGTATGAAGCTGGTCCAAACTCGAGAGGTGATGAATGGGTATGACATAATAGAAAACTTAGAAATGATTTAATAATCTCTCTATCTACTATTGGCTTGCCACATGCAGGAAATATGAAAATATGAAGTGGTAGCTAACCTCATGATGAACGTTCAATAAAGAGCACAATCTAAAATGAGAAAGTGAAAATGTAATAATGCTAGTGATAAATATTGAATATGGTTACAGTTGACATGAGGACTACGTGATAAAAATTAATTCTTCTTCAAAGTATGATTTACCTCTTTTGGCCTACCATATGATATGGGTTGGATAACATACTTGGCATACAACATTAGGAGAAATGTTGTTCCTATAGTCCTAGACACATGAGGCATAATACATCATTCCATTATACCTAAATTTGTGGTAGTAAGGTACCAATAGTAATCCAACTCTTGAGTGGTAGATCACAAGATATAATGATATAACTCTTAGGTAGAAAGTGCATAGGGGATATAATGAAAATATGCTTAAAGGGCATAACCCTTTGTGGTAATATAAATCTTGGTACAACTTTGTTTCTGTTAGTTTGTAACAAATGTTAGTTTTTTCTTGTACTGAGATAGGACATACCCTAGAAGGTTGAATTCACAAATCCATTTAGGAATTGAGGTAACATTAAATGTCACCTAAATACTTGAGAAATTATGTGCATGAATCACAAAAGCACATATATTGAATATGATTCTTTGGACCCATTTATAACCATCTCTAAGGGGTATGAGGAAAAGTCACTATAGATGTGACCGCTAAATTGGGACCAAGCTAGATGGGAAGCTCATCATGAGCCCAATGAAGGGCCATAAAGAAACTGTGTGCTCTAAGAGATGATAGAAAATCAAGTGAAAGAAATTATAGGATATAATGTGTGTGGATATTAGTAGAGAAACCACAGGAAAAATGTGTGAATAAATAAAATAAAATTACGACATCTCAATAAAACCCTCAATGAAGGGTAGGGCCACAAGTCAACCCTAACGTCTTGTAGGATGATTGAAGGTACATCATATTTATGAGTAGGGGAAATTATCATGTGCTTAGTGCATAAGACCCTTGGGATTGAAGATGAGACCATTCCAACGATACCTATACCCCAGAGATCTTAAGGGGATGACTAAGGCTAATGAGACATGAGATGTAGATGAAAAGAATACATGAAGTCATTTGAAAAAGCTTAATAAGAATCTTAAAAGGAGTTTTGCATAGACTCAGAAAAAAAATCATTGTCCATGTTTGTTCATGAAATAGAAAGAAAAGCTATGGAACTACCATGTATTCATGGTAAGGAGTCATTATTGAGAGTGACTCAATCAAATATAGAAATTGAAAAGATAATGTGTGATTACACTGTCTCAATCCTTGGAATGAGATGAACATTGTATTAGGACTGCAACCAAATATTCATTTCATCTTGTTATGAGTGTGAGAGATTAAATAGATGATTGTTATAAAAAAAGGAGAAAAGAAATATATGAGAATGAATAGCTAAGTTGAAATTTAATGGCATAACTTAGGGGGAGGTGTTATCTCACCCTGATGGGGAAAATAGTGAATAATAGATTTGGAAAATCTTTGTGAAAAGGTAATTTCCAAGTGAAATTGGAAAAAATGAAAATGTAATTACAAAGTGGAAGTAGAAACCAAGGTAATTACTAAGTGATAAATTCGTACAACAGATAGGGTTGTAGATGTACCTTTAAATTGGAAACTGAATACAAACCTTACTAAGGTGAGAATTTTATAGATCAATAATAGTTGTAAAGAATGATTTAAATAAAGTTTTAACCCTAAGTTTTTGAAATTGTGAGAAGTTATCTTTCACCTTCTTCTAATTTGTCTTGTTTTTGGGGACAAAATCCCTTCAAGGAGGGTTGAATGTTAGATCCTTAAATTTGGTAACTTAAAATTTAATGAATACAAGACTTAATTTGATGAGAAACACAAAGCATGAATGGAAACACGATGATGAAGACATCCAATGGAAACAATAACAAAGTGGTTTTAAAATTTGAGAAGGTAAAGGGTCTTTGGAAGTACCATAGAGAGGATAAAGTCACATGGGAGCTACAGACTGACATGGAAACATTTCATCCTGATCTTTTTGTATGACTAGTTCAATTTTGAGGACAAAATTCCTATAAGAGTGAAAGGATGTTACAAATTGGTTTTTTTCATGTATTTACATATTTGAAATGCAAATATTGCTTTGTTAAGGGTGTATTAGAAAAGTTGATATGTGTTGTTTTAGAATTATGGATTTATTTTGAAAATATTATTTGGTAATAGTTTTCGTGGTTTTTACTATTTTCCCAAATTCAATAAAGATATGGGGAAAAGGAAGAGAGAAAATTCCATATAAATGGATTACCAAAGGTAATGGGTAATTAATAATTTACACATGGATTGGTGTGGAATTTTCTAGAAAAGTGGTGTTGAAGGAAACTAATGGATTGGTTTCATTTCAACATTGTTTTTAATAAGAAAAGTAATCAAAATAAGAAATACAGCCAAGTTGGGAAGAGAAAAGTATTAATTTGATGCCTTAAATAAATGGAATAAGAGGGACACTTGGAGACACAAAAAGTATCTTTTACTTGTTATTTTAGTTTCTAAACTCACCCACACCTAGATATAGGTGCTATAAATTTCCCTTTAGAATTTGGGAGAAAAAGGACTTGTCATGTGGTGTGGGTAATTAAATTAAGGATTTTCAAAAGAACCATGATTTAGCTATTTAACTTATTCTAATAAATTGCACAAAATAGTTAGAGGTGGGAAAATATTTTAATGAGTTTTCCACAAGTTTCATGGAAAAAAGAGGCTTCTGGAGGACTATAGAAAATTTTGAACATAGAGGGACCTACTTGAAATAATTTAAATTATATTCCTTTTTGTAAATAGAGAAAAAGGGGCATCTGGAGATATATTTTGGCACAAGTTTGTCCTAGACTGAGATTTAATTGAGAAAAATTTCCTATAAACTTTTGGATTTTAAAAGGGGAGAGAGTTATGATTTTTGTAAGGTTTTCCTGAAGTGTAAGGGATAATTGATAAAGATATATATCATCAAATTTAATGTGACAGGGAACATTGGGCGCAAACCTTTTGTTTTATCGCATGCCATGATGGCCCTATGATTCAAGATCTGTGATGTAAAGCATGTCTTCCTTCTCCTGTTGAAAGAGGAAAAATCATCTACAATAAAGAGGTTTCCCCTTGATCTCCTTCTCTCTCTCTGATCTATGATTGCTCTCGAAACACTGCCCATTAGATTCAAGAGTATAAATCGAACCTAAGAACTCATAAATATCCCTATTTAGATGCATGATCAAATCTTTCCCAAATCTATTGGACTTAGGACTCGATTAAAGACTGAGAGAACCCATTTTCCATTCCCTCGTCTATATAAGGTCCAAAAGAAGTTTGCATAACCCTGACCAAGATTATACAAGGATTGATCCCTTCTAAGAATGTTGGTGTACTGAGGAGAGGCATCATCCTATGGGGCTTGTTTATGCCCTAATTTCCAGATTGGGGAAACTTGTGGGGAGACCAACCCTAAGTACCAACGAAGGTGGAGAAAAGCTTAATGCATCCACCCATGGTTGGAGGAGACATTAGAACATTCTCTAGGGTGATTGGGGCAGTGGAGGCAAGAGTCCACTTGCTAGTTGACCAAGATTGTTGTCACAGAACTATTTGTTACCCTAAGTCCACACTCCTAATGCCTACACAGCCAAAGGCGAGTGGACCAGAGCGTCCATCCCTAGAATGGATCTCATAAAATATTCTACACAGGAAGTATATATGTACAAGCAGTAACAACAAGACAACAAAATATTAAAGGAGATAGAGAAACATGTACCCATATCTAGATTAAGTATACCCATCGGTGTTTCATTTGCGTCCAAAGTGCAGTGGATCTTTGGCAACTACAAAATCAATAAACAAAACATATTAATGCTAGAGCATTAAGTACACTATGAAAGGCATGTAAACAAGTTAAGAGTACTATAAAACTTGCTTGGCTAGAAACATCACATAAGCAAGAAGTAGAAACAAGACGCAAACATTTAACCACAATCTTTTACGCAAAGCATGTTTTAAGTGTATTTTCCATTATACTCAACAACATATCATGGCCATTAAATGACTTCCCATTGGAAGGGTCAGTAAGGGTGCTCAAGATTAGCCAACCCTTTTTATCGACATGGTCCACCTTATCTTAACATCTCAAGTAAGGCGCCCAACCTTGTGCCCTTACCCCGACAATATAGGTAGGTACATGAGGTTTGTATAATGGACAAGTTCAATTATGTTCGAGGTTTATTCAACATATTTCAAGAAAAATGAACATACTAATCATAGGGAACAAGTATCTCAGACATGTAACTAACAACCAATCATTCATACGGGCATACATACAAACAAGCCAATACCATAGTAGGGTCAAGAGAGTAAGCGTACCTTAAGAGTAGTCAGCAAGATATTATATGACCTATAATACCCCTGACCTGGGTTATGGCTTAACCCTAGAAGTTTTTCTTAAGTAAGTTACTTACACACTGATTATAATCTTTTGAAAAGTAATTAAGGCTTCTTGTGAAGTTTATTCTCAAGTTGAGCTTAATTGCAAACTATTTGTGCATTCATTGTGTCTAAGTGAAATGTGTAATTTACCCAATATATGGGTTTGAAATGAAAAATACCACCTCTAGAGTGTCCCTAATTGCTCTATGTATCATTTAGAGGAGAGAGAAAGAAGGGGGTGTGATGTTTGAAATCAACTTTGAGTAATGATGCTCTTGGTGATGAAAAGACCAAGAAAGGATTGAAGATAAAGCTTTATATGTGTTGTATTGAGTTGTAGACTTGATATAGGAGCCCTATCGACCAAGGATCCATAGTAGAAGCTTCCTATCAGTTTGTTGATCCTTGGAAAAGGCCATGACGGGAAGAGCACCTCAAGGAGGTGGCCCATGATGAGTTGCAAGTTCCTTGTAAAAATTTTATCGGGTTGTCTTAATGATGAGATAAAGATGAGAAAATTTATCCAACAAGATAAAGGATGGTAGAGATATTATCTCTAGCTTATCCTCAAGACTCTTGCATGGAAAGATATAGATGTGTTCATGGATGGCCATGTGTCAACCATGCATGGCCACCTGTCATCTAGTAACATGAGGAGAAGACACCTCTTATACACTTTATCTCATGAAACCAAGTGTATATACTTCACCTTTCACCAACTTATGAAATTTTACGATCCTCACAACCATCTCCCTTGGAGATATCATGTAAAGCCCCTTAGGGATCGTGCAAATTAGCTCAAGGAACAAGGATTGCTCGAGCACCAAGCTTTAGGTAAGGCTTTGGTCATCTTCAACCTTGGTTGAAATAGGATATCAGGTTATGAATATTCCTTTCTTTCTTTCTTGACCAAGTGTTTAACTATGGGGATTTCTTGTCTATGGAGGAGTTGTGAATGAGCCCTGGACCTTGGAGAAGTTCATCTTCAACCTTAGGACGTGAATCTTTGGAGCTTGGAGCTTTTAAGTTGTTCATAAGGTGGGTTATATAACTTGAACTCAATCATATTATTATTTCTCACCTAACTTGATATACTTAGTGATCTACTTTCACTTCCAAAATATTTTTGAAAAGTTGATGGAATAATGAGTTCTAGTAGTTTCCTAGGTCTGTTATTCATGAGATAGAATAGTTAGAATGAAGGACTAGAGCTTGAAGAAGATGGTATCACTGTATAAAGTGATATCCGGTTCAAGCATACAAACAAGTAGCTCATATCCGATATGGTAATATAGATGTATCACTTGCATGATATGGAGATGAAGTTCATACCTTGGAACATGATATGGTGTTAACCATAATTCCCTTGGCATGATATAGACTCCATGCACAATATAGACTCCATGTACGATATAGGAACAAGGGCATACGTGTAAGTCGATATGAAACCCTAGTTTGGGTAACCTGATATGAATGAGAATAGCAAGTGCTCCTCGCATGATATGATCATGTAATACACCTCTTGTACACGATATCATGAAGCACACATCTGGTGCATGATATGGTTGATGAAGTACACACATGCATAATATAAGACATAGAATCAAATACATGGTATAACCTGATACGGTTGAAATATCTCAACCCGATAAGAAACCCAAGATGGGGTTAACCCGATATGGAAATAGATGATAGCTCATACATGATATAAGGCATGCCCTTTGCATGATATGGGAGATACCCACTTACCTCTGATACACGATACAATTCTAAGACTACACCTCTTGCACGATAGAGAGATAGTGAACACTCTAAACAATATAGAGTTGGATAACCCTAGGTGATAGGTAAGCCAATACAAGTGGTGAGTGATACCACATGGACGATATGAATGATATCCCTTGATTGATAGGAATAGAACCTACTCCTATCTTGTGAACAATATGAGGTTCAATTCATACTGCATGCATGATATGGCATAATTTACCCAATCTGGTGGAAAACCCTAGATGATGGATTGAAACTCGATATGTTACCCGACATGGATACCTAATATGATAATCCTGAATGGGAAACCGATATGGTATTTTGTATATATACCACTCAAATGATACATGATGAGGCATATGCTATATGCCCGATATAATGCCCACCTTATCCATGATATGGTATCAAGCACATAGCTTATACCCGATATGGGGTTAAGCACCTAGCTCATACCCGATATGAAGTTATCTTGAGATGATAAGAACTAAGTGATAGTCAATTTGATATGGGTACATGATATGATGATTAGGGGATACACCCTGAAACATGACATGGTGATGTGACTATATCACATGCTCGATTTTGATACATTACATGAAATAAGAATGTATCTTAAAAGCATAATATGTTACCATACACACATCTTGATGCTCGATATGAAAGGGATACTTCAATCATATATGATTGGTTGAGGGACATGTGTTACATGTTGTGTTAATGGCAATATAAAAGATGATGTGAATTGTTAATGGTGAACTATATTCCTCAAAGAGGAGGATTGAACCAAGAGTATGATGTAATCAATATCCTAGTGAGGATGAGGGAGAAACTCATACTTTGTGTCGAAAATCATGTAATGATAAATAATGAGAACAGATAAGTATGAATGCATACTTATGATATCAATATATGCTCCTAGATGCGTGGATCAATGAAGTAGGGTTTGGATTGATAATATGAACTTGAAACCCTATTTGACTAAAAAGGGAAACCCTAACCCTAATAATGGGAAGGTTGTATTTCTCTTATTGCATAAGCCTTGAGAGGCATGTTAAATACTTTTATAAACAAGTATAATGTTTATGTGGTCTAATGACCTAAAAGATAGTTGTTTCCTAGTGAGAAGTGACAACATGTTCAATGGCCTTGGGAGCCATGTGTTTATTTGTTTCCTAGTGAGGGTTGACAAGATGTTTAATGGCCTTATGAGCCATGTGTATAGTTGTTGCCTAGTGAGAGGTGACAAGATGTGTAATGGCCTTGTGAGCCATGTGTTTAGTTGTTTCCTAGTGAGAGGTGACAAGATGTTCAATGGCCTTGTGAGCCATGTGTATAGTTGTTGCCTAGTGAGAGGTGACAAGATGTTTAATGGCCTTGTGAGACATGTGTTAAGTTGTTGCCTAGTTAGATATGATCATATGTTTAATCAAACTATGTGAACTATGTGAAATACTTGTACAACAAGTGAAATGAATACCTTGGTCTGAGGACCTAGAGGTAATGGTTACCTATTACAAAGGAAACAATGTTGTGTGGTGATCTAAGGGTTTGAATACCCAGATCCAATAATCATGCCGATGATGATGTGAAGGGATGAGAATTCCCAATAATGTGATAAGGGACTGAGATCCTAAGTTCTAAGTATCTAAATGTGTTTTAAAGATTCAAAAAGTACGTGATAGATGTATTACACCTTTTTTCATAGAATTTTTTGTGATTAATAATGATAACTTGTTTGATGCTAAAAGAATCTTGTAATGCAAAAAATATATCACTAGAGACCATAAAATGTTTCCCTGACCAAAGATCCATCAGCATCAAAATTTTCTGAATGGTGAAATGGGTTCCCCACGGAATAACCCGAAATGCATATTTTTGAATATGTGGGGGGCGTAAGCTTGGACGGCCATGTGTGAGTCAATCCTCTTGCGAACTTGAAATAAATGGGGATTTGATTGTGTGAAACCATATCCTGGATCGAGTGCGACTTCGGTCATAGACTCTATGTTAAGCACAATGAACTCGCCTTTAGCTCAAAGTATGGCTATACACCATGACTCAGAAATTCTATAACTGGGGATGGTTGTTAGTATATGTTCCCCTAAGAGAGTACATGCTGATGCAGTAACTCTGAGTGAGGATGCCTACTACCCTGGCATGCTCTTTTTTCAGCAACACGAGTTGTCCTGCAAGAAGATGACATGAGATGTCATGTTGAATCATGTGTGGTCTTGTACTAACTGAGACAGCTGAGGTCATGGCAACCGACTCTCCCATTGACCTTGTATGGTACCGACTTGAGAGAAGTTTGTGGTCGGTTGGAGATGAATGGGGTATACTTCATCTCCTCAGGGCATAAGTGTGATTGTAAATTATGATTAGCCGTGTAGTATATTTTCTTAAGGATTGAATACGGAAAACATTATTTGATGCGCAGTTCAGTTATACATCTTAGCTTGATAGATGTTATTTATGTTTATTTACATTCCTTGTACAGTAGGTAGATGGCTTATTACTCTACCTTGGGTAGATGCATTATTTTCCTTAAAGCAAAGAGATTGCTTTGTTCTGTTCATACAATGATTAATCTTGTCTATTAATATAAAAGAACCCCTGCTCAGTTTCATAATGCTTATCTGTGATAATAATATGGTAAGCGGAGAGTTATATCTCTCATTGGGACAATTGTCTCACCCTGTGGGATCCACAATTTTTAGGTGGATGTACACGAGGCGGTGGAGACCTTTTTACGGAGGAGGAACTATAGTTGAGGTAGCAGTGATAGCTCAAGTTGAGTGTACTGTCTGTCATGTCTTGTAGATAGAAGTCCTATGTGTCATCTCTGCACTCTCAGGTCCTTGGAGTCAGTTCATAATAGTCTCGAGAACGATCTGAGATTTTTTCTTGTATGACTCGATGTTTTATGTTGCTACAGTACATGTGTTGATAGAACAACTATTATATGTTGTCCTCAAGAAGAGGTGAAACAGTTTTATACAATGTAAATCATGTTATGTATAAGATTTGGATCTTTCAGTAAGAGTTTTCTGGCAGAGGATCTCCTTGCAAAATGGTTTTTTATTTTAGTGATTTTTTTAATCTACTATTTATGGCAATTCTGCATAATTAGTAACGATTTCATTGTCGATTTGATGATGGTCGCTACATGATCTCTAGAGGTGGTCCAGCCCAAGTGGACCTAATATGCAAAAGATACAGATTGAGTTTTAGATTTCTATGGTATGATAAGGTAAGCATCATATAATTCATGTGGAAGTTTCCCTAGAACTAGGTTTCATATAGATCAACTTAGGTCAATTGTTCCACACGTGCATGCAATCAATCAATCATAGTTCAAAGGTTACATCAACATCTTAGGTCTAGGTGATACATCCACAGCATGAGTAATACTAAATAAGGATGAGGTCTTATTTAGGAGTAGAGGAAGCATGACATTTAAATTACATAATGGACTATTCATGCAAGATCACAGTTAGCTATATCAGATTCATTCAATGAAATAGTTCCACGTATCTAAGTCATAGAAGCATTAAGTAGTACAAGTAAGGAGGTAGATCTAAAACATGGTGATTCTACTGATTTAGAGTCTAAAATAGCATGGTAATCATTAGAGGGTCATCCATGCAAGATTTGAGACAACAATCAATAGGTGAATTCACATCACATTAGTTGTCATATACAAGTCTTGAATGCATATGAATATGATACAATGCAATTCATCTTACAAGGCATTTTAAGGACTGATTATAGGTTCACAATATAGGTTTGAGCAATTAGGATCCACTTTTCATAAGGATTTCAAGGTTATTAGTGTCTAACATCACATATAAGAGCATAAAGTGTACCAAAGTGAGTCTTTGAACTACTCATGGCAAGGGGACATAAATGTATCAATAAAACATGGCATAACATATCGCAAAGCTTACTGATTTCACGATTTCATGATTATATGATGATTATAAAAGCTAAAGGCCAACAAATGGTCAAGTTATAACATATAAACAAATAATGGAGTCACTCTTAAGTCATGGGTGTACATAGAGGGTCCAAAGGATACTTTGTTGTGCATTTAGATGTTCCAAGACAACATCATGTCAAACATAAGGAAAATCTACTGATTAGGGGGGTATCATCAAGTTTTACAACTTATAGGATCAAGGGAAAAATTAGATCCTAAAACTATTTTCATTGGACAAAGCACATTTTCTATATCAAAAATGATATATAACATAATATGGTTTTATTAAGAAATCAAGGAGATCAAGGGATTGAAGTGTTGCACATTTAATAGGGTTTTGGGGGGTTTACCCTAAATAGGCCGCAAATGGGCTGCTGGGTAGAGCTAATATGGGCTTAGGGATTCTTGATCATCCACCACCACTACACCACTACTCCTGGTCACAGCCCACCACCGAGACACAGTGGCACTTGGCTAGGGACTAGTTGCGAGCATCCGTTGGATCTCTTGGACCATCGTGGTCCCCTTTGGAATCCACGTCTGATGTACTTCATGACCGGAAGGTGCTATGTGCACAGGGGGTGTAGTGTGGCTCCAGTACGCCTCCTACCTGCTCGGTGGCTAGGAAAAGCGGGGTCGAGGGGGCATGCCAGCTCTTGGGAGTTGGCGGCACAAGTTGGTGCTAGCCCAACAGACCCATTGCCACCTCCAGACCTCCCCGAAGGCTCATGGAGAGAAGATGTCCAAAAGGGATCTTGCGGCGGTGCCGACCAGAGGAAGGGGGAAGAAGAAAGTAGCTAGAGGGTGCTAGGGTTAACAAAACCGGAGGAAAAGAGTGGCAAAGAGTCGAGGGAGGATTTTTATATGAAGAGAGTGGGAAAAAGGGTGCCAAAGAGGCGAGAAAGCAAGGCCCTAGGTGGATTTGATGAGGTAGGTGAAAATATTGTAGGGCCATTAGCTCAAAATCAAACGGAGGTGAGTGATATAAGTGTAACCATTGGATGTGGCATTGATTCGAGGAAAATGGATCGGAGGGTTCCAATTTCTCGACCATTGAATGAGACCTCGTCATTAGTTCACAAAAGGAGTGTGGATCATTAGACAAAGGAAATGCAAAGAGGGGCACCTCTGCCCTCCCTAATTGGGCCGCTTCCCCAGATGGCCCAATAAGGATACAAAAAGGAATTAAATCAAGATAAAATCAAACACCAAAGTAATATTCAATTGGTCATATCTTGGGCTACGAGGGTCCTATTGAGGTGATTTTTGCACTATCAAAAAGATAACTGAAAGCTCCACATTGTGAAATAGATTAAAAGGAAATTTTGTGATATTCATTAGGTTCAAAGTAACTTAGATTCAAAAGAAAAATGGGTGTCACCATGAGAAGTACACAAGATGTACCAATCGTGCATCAAAACATCTTTCATTATGAAATAAAGGGTTGTAGCGAGGATTTAGTGTGAATATGAAGCACACATACATATATGAGGAGGGGGAAAAGTACATGTTATCACATCCTCCCCACCTTAAAAGAAATTTTGTCCCCAAAATTAAATCAATAGATAAGTCGAGATTTGAGATTCAATTTTCAATCATCAAGATCTTCATAGTATTATCATAAGGTATCATCACCACTTACAATATCCATCTCATTCTAATATCAAGCAATTGAGAATCATGGTCAACATATAGTCACTTAGATAGTCAACTTGGGAGTATCATCCCATGAGTCATAACTTTTGAAGAGAGTTTCCTATATATCACCAAATTTTGAGAGCTCATGTTTTAAGTTAATAGGATAGAGTTCAAGAATAATACATGACTTTATTTCCCAACATTTTAGGGTTCTAGCTTCTACATTGGTTTAGGTGGTGTTATACATCCATGATTGAAATTTCATATTTCAACCATTTGAGACAATCATCATACTTCAACATTGTGATTTTGTGATCAAATCGATGGAAGGGTCCACCGTAGTCCACATGGAGCTTAATCCTAAGTCATAAATCGAGCGAGTTAATATTATCATCATTTTACATTTTTGAGATTTGGAAACATGAAAGTCATTAGTTATATATTAAGGGTGACCTCGAGATCCAAATAGGGTGATCATAGGAGTCAAATCAATATCAATATCAGTAACCATGAGTCATGATTTCATTATTCAATATTGAGGGTCAAGTATGGACACCAATGTCCTAGGTCCAAATTTTCAAATCTAGGTTTAGATTCCTACTTTAGACATTAGGTGTTATCAATCATAAGTATACATAAATCAAGCAATAATCGATCATCATTTCGAGCATTATTCAACATTTCATGGCCTCAATATCGAGTTCATTTTCATGGAATTTAAGGTTGATGTATGATCTAGGCCTAAGTCTTTCTAGGAATCTAAATCACTATTGTCAACATCATAACATTTTAAGATCAAGTTAAGATTCAAGATAAATCATCAATATCACACAAGATTCGACCTATTGGAGTCTTAGGTCAAGAAATCAAAATAGTATTGGAGGAGTTACATTAACAAATTGTAAATGATTCGCTAGATGGAATTTTAGAGGTAGTCATAATAGGGGTATGACCTAGTTAGGGAAGTCATATGTAAACCACCACCCTAATCCGACACATTAATCATATTAATTACGAGTCATCAAGAATTTCCAAATAGGGAGAGTATCAATAATCAAATTTTATATCACAAAATCAAGAGTCAAACATAAAGATCATAATAGGGAAATTCATAATTTCATTCCCTTCCTTTTGGGATCAAGGTAAGGGTAGATTTTGGAAATCTAGAAGTAAAATTGAGAGCTCGAGGGTTTGAGCATAATAGAGCATGATTCAGATTTAGGTCCATCATATCATTCCAATTGAGTCTACAAAGAGGAATAATAGTCAATAGGGCATTTTCCTCTTACAACAAGTCTTCACATCAAGATCTAGGGTCCGAAAGCAAGGTCATTTCATAGAATGATCTTGGTACATATAAAATAGGGGAAGAGTTTGCTTAAATATGTTTGAGGTTTGATCAATAATAGGGTGACATGTGGTTAGTCAATAGGGATATCATCAAACATGAGGTGTAAAACATTATTTCCACCTTATTTCACCATATCAAGAATTTACCTCAAACATGAAAAGCACTTTTATCTGATTTGGAAACATTGAGTTTCGTAAACTTTTAGATATGAGTACATCACTTTCAAGAGTAATTTCATACATCAAAGAAGGTTTTTCATTTAAGATCATATCATGGAATTATCATCTTAATCAAATTTCTTGATTTCAAATGAGTTTTACTTTTCCCATGCATAAGCTACCCATAATCGATAATTCATGTGATCAATACTCATGAGAGAAGAATCACACGAGGAGATGAGAAGACTACCTAATCATCATCTACTTGGGTGGCTTAGGCAGTCCTTGAAGAAGAGATGAGATGCTAGGAGACTCTCTAAACTTAAGGAAAGGATTTTAGTCCTCCATGGGTTCTTAAGATGTGTTATGCTTTAAACATATACAGAGGCCTATGCATATGGCTTTGATACCATTTGTCAAGGAATTGTTTGTTACCCTGAGTCCACACTCCTAATGTCTACACAGCCAAAGGTGAGTGGACCAGAGCGCCCATCCCTAGAATAGATCCCATAAAATATTTCACATTGGTAGTATGTATGTACAAGCAATAACAACAAGATAAGAAGATATTAAAGGAGATAGAGAAACGTGTACCCATATCTAGATTTAAGTATACCCATCAGTGTTTCATTTGCATCCAAAGTGCAACAGATCATTGGCAACTACAAAACTGATAAACAAAACATATTAATGCTAGAGCAATAAGTATGCTGTGAAAGGCATGTAAACAAGTTAAGAGTACTATAAAACTTTCTTGGCTAGAAACATCATATAAGTAAGAAGTAGAAATAAGACACAAACATTTAACAACAATCTTTTATGCAAAGCATTTTTTAAGTATAATTTCCATTATACTCAACAACATATCATGGCCATTGACTGGTGACATGGAATATTATCACACTAACAAACTCACTCGGGGTTGAAATCCACGAACTTTTACCAAAACCTCCTGCAATAATACCACCCGCAAGTGGACGGGTCTTATCATAGTATAGTTAAGGATCGAATCCCAAATGACAACATTTTTAAGAATCTTTGTTAGTTAAATCTAGCTCAAGTAAGACTAATATTTAGAACGATTAATTGGTTTTTTGTTTATTAAACTAAATGAAACAAAGTAAAAGAGTAGAATTAAAGTTTGTTCTAGATTAATGATATGGAATCGCTGGGATGGTACCGGGTTTCACCACCACTGCACATGCAAACACATAACATCCAGGCAAGCAACTAACTATTCAAATGGAGCTGCTATGAACCTCCTGTGAGGATATGCTTACCTAAGCGTGACCTTAGGCATCAGATTTCTCGTCACCCTCCAAATCACTCACTTACGGCTCCGAAGATACAACATCCAACTGAGGCTGAGGGCCCCCCTTGCGGGTAGGCACACAGAAGTGTCACCGTGGGCTAGATGGCTCGTCCCCTCATGGATCACACACTTACGACCTCAAGGAACCCTATCAGAAGTCTCATCAAGGAGTCAATTGTGCTAACCAACAAGTAGTTAAGTGATTAATATGCAAGCAAACATCGACGATAAACAAGAAGATACAATATCCAATTGAAGTTGTGGGCCCCCCTTGTGGATAGGCACACAGAAGTGTCACCATAGGCTAGATGGCTCGTACCCTCATGGATCACACACTTACAACCTCAAGGAATCCCATTCTATTTCTAGTTGGGGAGTCTACCTCATTAACCGACATTCCACCCTACATATAGAAATTCTCACAACATAGGGAAGAACAAGATGAAAGCAATCAGGTAATCAAACTACAAACATTATCAATTAACAATGAAATGGAAAGTTATATATAATGCCTTGGAATGTTAAATGAAAAGACATTAAAGCATGGGCAGCAGGGCTAGTCCCCACACCCCAGCGAAAGGGAACTACTCGCTCATGGTGTGAGAAACAATAAGAACAAGAGAGAAGGAAGATTCCACTGTGAGCATGATGCAGAAGGTAGTCGCAACTCGGTGGATATGATGCGGTCTTCTACGTCGTGTCGGGGCAGATCTGGATGAGGAGGAAGAACCACCAACGCAGGCTGGGTAGACCTTCTTCTCCACCTTGTCTCTCTTCTCAGCCTCCATGCTCATAGCAAGAGGAGGTGTGGGTTGCTTGACAATGCCATGAATATGATGGAGTAGCGACGGTGTCGAAGGGAGACTGATTCTTTGCTCCAACAACCTTTCGGCGTCCTGGAATCGATGCCCAAATGAGGACCCTTGTGGTCCTATTTATAGGCTTGGATGGGGTCCTCACATTTTTGCTATGATTTTTATCCAAACAATATAGGGCAATTGGTTTGCTTGAATGGTTTGGAGCAAATGGTCTTGAAGATCATTTGACATCCAAACAGTCTTGAGAATATATGACCATACGGTCTTGGAGACCAAATAGATCCAACCGGTCTTGGGATTCTGTCTTCATACGTGCTTGCAGACTGATCAAATGACCAAATGGTCTTGCAAAGGAACTGCCCATATGGTCCTAGAACTTTGCCTTCAAACGGTTTGAAACTGATAGGCACCAATCGTCTTCAAACGATCTTCAACGGTAGCTGGCCAAAAGGTCTTGCAGACCGTTGGGCTTTGATCGATCTTGAAGACCGTTTGCACTTGATCAAACTTGAGTCTCAGTCTAAGTGGCCTTGATCTTGATCGATCTTTGCTTGAGTGTCCAAACGGTCTTCATCCAAACTGTCTTGGGATTCAAACAGTTTCGAAACCGTTAGCTGTCATACGGTCTTGAGACCATTTGGGCTCATGTAGTCTTGAAACCGTATGGGCTCAAACGGTCTTGAGACCGTTTAGGTGAATGTCTAAGACCGAGAGGTCAAAACTGCATGGGTAGACCATTAGGGCAAATTGTTTGGTCAAGACAGATTAGTTAAGACCAAAGTTGAGAGGATCTCAAGCAAATTCCATACGATGGTTGAAACAAGTCAAGACCTGCACAAAATCAATATAACTCTAGTTAATAATATTGATAATTGAACTAGTAAAGAATTCTTGTATATTGTGAGATTTAGGAGATGAAATCGAAAGTATTGAATTGAATTGGTCTAAAAAAGGCGACTAAAAATCATGATGAATATGCATTCATCAAAACACCCCGAACTTAAACGTTGCTCATCCTCGAGTAACACAAAATCTAAAACAGTAGCCAAATGAATACTTTCTTATCATGTGATTGCCTCCTCGTCACTTCACGATTGTTTCTTTTCTGCTCAGTATGACTAAGCATCTCAACTTCCTGAGACCACTAAACACATCTGACCATATCTTTGGTCATGAGTTTGCTTTCCAACTTCACTTCCTCCTCACTTTTTCCAACAATAGGCATGTCAAAGTGTTTCGTAAGAGTCCAGAGGTACCCATAGAACAACAAGTGTGCATTTGATCTGACACTGGTGTATTTCAGGGTAGTGGAGGCATTTATTGTGCCTTTAGGTAGAAAAGGGAGTGAAGGGTGGTATGGAAGGAAGAGAAAAATATCTCCTCTATTCGACTCGAGATTTTTATTTGCAATTTCATTTATTGCATTTTTTTCTTTTTGTGTGAATCTCTCCTCTATTTGACTCGAGATTGCATTTTTTATGTGCGCTTTGGCATCTTTTCTTGGTGGTATGCCCGTATTAATTTGTAAGGGATATGGAAGAAGAGAATATAGAGGGAAGTGGTGTGCCACCCCAAACTTAGGGTTTGGCACTATGTTGGATATTTTTGTTTCTTTTTTATGGATGGAGGGGTACGGAGATGATAGAAGAAGTGTAGAAGAGAGTCCAGATGAAAAATCAACTTGATTTATAATTTTGTGCACTGGGTTGTTCTCTTTATCGTACTTTTCTCAAATAATGACTTGATGAGGATTTGGTGGGGATTCCATGTTGTTGTTCCACTAGTCAGTTAGGAAGCACGACGGGTTTGATCCCTATCAGTTCGATAGACACTTGCCATTTTTGCGTAAAGATCATGAAGTTAGGATTCATAAGCTTCGCAAGATGATTTCAATCAAAAGGCTAGTTTTCAAAAGAAGGTCCTTTTGAGGATCTACTTCGAATAAGGAGGATATAATGATCCAAAATGCACAGAGATTGAAACAAAAAGTGTCAAAACTTCATCCAGTATCTGTTCAAATTTCTTTGGAAAACTTTACAAATTTTGAATATTTTGGTAAAAAATGCAACGATGAAATCTTAACTCTGCATTAGATGGGTGAAGGTGGAAAGTAAGATACATATCACCCACCCTCCACCCCGAACTTATAAATTTTCTTGTCCCGAGAAAACTCTAAATCTGAGATGGAGGGGAAATTTCATGCCGGTTGGACCACCATATGTGGTTGCGTTCCAATCAACGTGCGTCCTCCATATGAAAATCTCAAACATAAAGACCATTCAGAACTTAAAATAGCATTTCGTGATGCAATTTTTATTTGGTGCAAAATTATTTAAAAGGTAAAAACAAAATTAAGAAAAATTTCTAATTCAAAATTGAGACTAAATACAAATTTATTGATAGGGTTGGCTCCCGGCAAGCGCCTTTGTTTTATGTCGATGGCTTGACTTTATTTCTTCAACTTTTACAGTGGATGTAATCTGGTTTGGAGAGTTCTAGTGATGCATTGATGCCTGTGTCGGCTGAGGTGAAATATCTTTTCAAACATTGGCCATTAGCCATAACATATCATGACTTTTCACTCCATAAAATGAAAGCATCATGTAGGTAGATGCTCTTAACAATGTATGGTCCGGTCTAATGAGAAAGGAGTTTCCCTGGGAATAACCTCAGTTTTGAGTTGATCAGCAGGACTTGGTCTCCCACTTGAATGTCCTTTCTCTTGAGATGACCATCGTGCCACAACTTTATGTGTTCTTTATATATTCTAGCATTCTCATAAGTTGTCATTCGGAGTTCTTCCATCTCCTCGAGTTGTAGAATCCTAGCTTGGCCTACTTCTTTCATATCAAAATTTAGTTGTTTTATTGCCCACCATGCCTTGTGTTCCAATTATACCGACAGGTGGCATGACTTTCCATAGATTAGTCAAAAAGGTGTAGTCCCAAGGGGAGTTTTAAAATCAATTCGGTACGCCTACAAGGCGTCATTGATTTTTATTGACCAATCCTTTCGATTGTGGCCTACAGTCTTTTCCAAAATAGCCTTGAGTTGACGGTTAGAAACCTCTACCTGTCCGCTAGTTTGTGGATGTTAGGGTGAGGCTACCTTGTGAGTTACACCATATTTCCTCAGCAATGCTTCACAACTTCTTTCCAGGAAATGAGAACCTCCATCAAAAATCACAGTGTGTGGGACTCCGAATCGGGGGAAAATGATATCTTTGAACATTTTGATTACAGGCTTGGAGTCGCTAGTGACGGTTTGTATGGCTTCAACCCATTTTGAGACGTAATACACCGCCACTAGGATGTAGGAAAATCCATGAGAATATGGGAATGGACCCATGTAGTCCACACCCCAAACATCAAATATCTCGACTTCTTGCCACAAGTTCAGTGGCATCTCATCTCTCTTAGTGATGTTACCTGTTCTTTGACATTTGTCACATGATAGGACAAAGTCATATGAATCTTAACATATGGTTGGCCAAGAGAATCCACATTGCAAAACTTTCAAGGCAGTTTTCTTAGAGCTCATATGGCCTCCAACTGGGCCCAAGTAATAGTGTTCTAAAATAAGTTGAGTTTCTTCCTCAGCGATACAACAACTGTATAGACCATCAACACAGAGTTTGAAAAGGTATGGCTCATCCCAGTAATATTGTTTCACATCGTGCATGAATTTCTTCAGTGCATTTCTGGTGCATTCGGGATGGATGACACTAGCAGCCAGGTAGTTTACATAGTCCGCGTACCAAGGGATAGCCCTTGAAACTTTCATAAGTTGGTCATCTGAAAGAGAATCATTGATGGGGATCTTCTCAGTTTCCAGGGTGTGGATACGACTCAGGTGGTCTGCCATGACATTCTCTATACCTTTCTTATCTCTTATCTCCAGATCAAATTCTTATAGGAGGAGAATCCATCTTATTAACCTAGGTTTAGCATCTTTCTTTGTTAAGAGATAATGGATAGAGGCATGATCCATGTAGACAATGACTTTTGAACCAATGAGGTAAGATCTGAATTTGTCAAAGGCATATACTACTGCAAGGAGTTCTTTCTCAGTAGTAGCATAGTTCCTCTAAGCTTCGCCGAGGGTTTTCAATGCATAGTAGATCGCCTAATGTTTTTTCTCTATACATTGACCTAAAACAACACTCACAACATAATCACTAGCATCAAACATAACTTCAAATCGATGATCCCAATCAGGATCTCTGATGATGGGTGTTTTTGTAAGAGCATGCTTTAGGTAGTTGAAACTTTTAACACATTTATCATCGAAGTGGAAGTCAACATCCTTTAGCAATAGATTCATCATAGGTTTGGTTATTTTGGAGAAATCCTTAATAAACCACCTGTAAAACCATGCATGACCGAGGAATGCACAAACTTCTCTTACATTTTTTGGAATAGTGAGTTTGGAAATCACTTCGATTTTCGCTCTGTCAACTTTGATTCCTCGATTGTTGACTCTATGACCAAGGACTATGCCTTCCTTTACCATAAAGTGACACTTCTCCCAGTTCAACACAAGGTGTGCTTCTTCACACCGTTTGAGGATAAGGGAGAGATGCTTCAGGCACGAGTCATAAGAATCTCCATATACAGAAAAATCATCCATAAAAATTTCCATGATAGTTTCAGTGAGACTAGCAAATATAGTTGCCTGCAACGTTGGAAAATTGTAGGCACATCGCAGAGTCCGAACAACATCCTTCTAAAGGCATATGTTCCAAATGGGCAAGTAAAAGTCATTTTATCTTGGTCATCTAGATGTATAGAAATTTGATAGAATCCAGAGTAACCATCAAGATAATAGAAATATTCTTGGTGAGCCAATCTTTCTAAGACTTGATCAAGAAAAGGCATCGGAAAATGATCCTTTCGTGTCACTTTTTTTAACTTCCTGTAATCAATGCACGTCCTCCACCCTGTAACCGTTTGAGTGGGGATGAGTTCATCATTTTCATTTTGTATTACAGTAGTTCCACCTTTCTTTGGGACCACATGCACGGGACTCACCCATGGTGAATCTGATATCGGATCGATTATCCCAGCAGTGAGCAGTTTAATGACTTTGTGATAGACTACTTCCTTCATATTTGGATTCAATTTGCATTGATGTTCAATAGTTGGCTTGTGATCTTCCATCATGGGGATTTTGTGCATGCACAACGCTTGACTAACCCAGTGAGGTCGCGCATCTTGTAGCCAATTGCTTTTCTTCTTTCCTTCAATTCCTTCAAAAGCTTATCTTCTTGTTTCATTGTTAGATCTAAATTTATGATGACTGGGCAGACTTTGAGGTCATCCAAAAATGTGTACTTCAATCCTTCAGGTAGGGGCTTTATTTCAGGAGCTTGTGACTTTTCACATGCTTCTTCAGAAACATCCACTGCTTTTAGTTCCTCAATCTTGGCTTCAAGATCTTCCTTAGAAGTATCGAGGTGGAAAACACAACTTTTCACTTGTTTGTCATCTGAACTTCCTAGATCCGGATTAGTAAGGGTCATCCCTAAGGGATCTTCTTGTTCATAATCCTCCTACGTGAGGAGTGACATTTGTTCTACACACTCGATCAAGTAGACTTCTTCTTGCATGCTTGGTCTTCACATACTGTCAAAGACTTTGAATTCGAGAGTTTCTTTACCTAATCTGAGTAACAAAGTTCCTGCTTCAACGTTGATCAGAGCTCTTGCGGTGGTGAGGAATGGATGTCCAAATATGAGTGGGTATCTAGTGCCTTCCTTTATGTCCATGATGACAAAGTCACAAGGGACATAGGAATCTTTTCCTACCTTGATAGGGACATCCTCAATGATTCCAAAAGGTAGAGTCGCAGTGTTGTCTGCAAGTTGTATGGTCATGCCAGTCAGGAGAAGTTTAGCAAACCCTATCCTTTTGCAAAGGCTATGTGGCATGATGGAAATGTTAGCACCAAGATCAGCCAATCCTTTCATACACAAAGAATCACCGATATGGCAAGAAATCCCAAAAGATCATGGATCTTTCTACTTCTTGGGCATCTTACTCAGGATGATATCTAAAGTAGTTGTCGCCAATTTGACTATCCGATACTCTTCAATTATGTATTTCCTTGTCAGAAGTGATTTCAGATATTTTGTCCAGGTTGGTATTTCAGCCAGCGCATCTAAAAATGGTATATCAACATGAAGCTTTTCAATGGCTTCCTTGAACTTATTGCAACGAGTATCAAGCTTGGTTTGCCTCAAATGTGCAGGGAAAGGTATGTGAGGCCTATATACAGGGATATCAGGTTCTGGTGTTGCTTCTTCCTCTTCATTAATAGGTTTTTTAGATCTTTGCTCAGTTGTCTTATCAGCAATCACTAGTTCTTTTGATTGAGACTCAAGTTTTGTTGAGTCTTGGACGATCACAGGTTCATACTCATCTGTAATAACCACAGGTGTCTTGACAGGAGGATCAGGATAGTCTTTTCCTAACCTTGTGGAGATAGCCTTCAGTTGTTTGGGATGCTTAGGATTGTTTTCTGGTTGGCCAGCAAAGGCTCCAGCAGGTGGCTTCATGCTAGATACAAGTTGAGCTAGTTGAGATTCAATAGCCTTCTGATGGGCTTGCTGATTAGCTATCATGGTTTGTTGTGATTGCAACATCTTTTCAATTGTTGTTAGCTTGTCATCAGGAGAAATGGGACCGAATTGTTGTCCTTGTTGTTGATAAGGAACTTGATTAAGATTTTGGAACTAAGAGTTGTTCGGGTACTGGTTGTAGTTCCTATTCTGAAAGTTTCCCCTAAAGTTCCCTTGATTTACAAAGCTTTGTTGTTGGTTATACTGAAATCTAGGTGGACCTCGTTGTTGGTTGTTTGGACCAAGTTGATGTGCGTTGATTGCTCCTGAAGGATTTCCATATTGAAAACTAGGATGGTTCCAATTCTGATTCGAACTGTAGTATCCTTGACCATGGATGGTGTTGACATCATTAAGATTTTCCATTTGACTATGATCTCCTTGGCCACATGCGTTGCTTAGAACAACATCGTAGAGAACATTTCATGCTAGAGTGGAATGATCAGTACTTTTACATACTTCACAGAACAGTGAAGCTGACTTGATCTGTTCTTGTTGTTGAGGGGGTGAATGTCCTCTTCCAAATGTAGCAAGGGATGATTTGATATGGTCTTGCTTGGTGACTAAGAGTTTGAGAGTTTCAGCGATAGACTTGTACTCTACAATAACTTCAGCCATAGCTACTTTCAACACTCCTTTGCCTACATATCTACCCCAATTGGCTTGATTTTTAGCTCCAAGGGTGACAACCCTCCATGCGCTATCATAACTTTGACGCATGAAGTTTCCTCCTGATGAGGAAACTAAAAACCTTTTGATATCATCATCCACACCCCTATAGAATATTTCAATAAGCTGATTCTTAGGGATTCCATGGTGTGGACATTTGCGTAGAAGATCTTTATATCTTTCCCATGCTTCAACAAGGGTTTCTCCAGGGGCCTAAGTGAACATTGTTATACGACCCCTAATTTCATAACTGAGAGAAGGAGGATAGAACTTTTCCAGAAAAGCATTTTGAAGTTGCTCCCAAGTAGTTATGGGTTCACATTGCAAGGAGTTGTACCAACTTATAGCTCTGTCCGCAAGAGAATACTTGAAGAGACGGAGTCGAATAGCATTATCAGACACTCCATTTTGCTTTGTCATAGCACATAGATTGATGAATCTCAGATGATGTTCTTGACTATTTTCTCCTTGTTTACCATAAAATGGGCTATTTTTAAGCAATGTAATCCAATGCGCTCGTATCTCAAAGTTAGGAGCATGGATGGGAGGAGGTTGGACTGGGTGATGTACATCAGTAGCTTTAGGGATCGAGAACTCCGTAAGATCCTTTTGCAGTTCTACTGCTTACACTGCTGCTTGTGCTGCTAGGATTTTTTCTTGAACTATAGCTCTGGGTTCTTGCATGAGCCTCTCTCTTTGTGCATTGATGGCTTGAGCTACCCTTCGTGCTATCTCCTCTTCTTGAGCCATTCTCGGTTGGTTCTCTCTGTTTTGACGATGAAAGGTTCTGTCAATCTCTAGATCAAAGCTGGCAGTGAGTCCGACACTGTTCAATCGGTGCATGCACTAGTCCTTTTGAGGTGCCTGAAATAAAAAGATTTCAAAGGTGAGATCCAAGGAGTAGAGTCAAATTCAAGTAGATGATCGATTGTATCAAAAGAAAAACAAAATCCTAGATTAGCCTTAAAAGAACTAGATTTGACTAACTGATTTCGTTGTCCCCAACAACGGTGACAAAATTTGACCTGGAATATTATCGCACTAACAAACTCACTCATGGTTGAAATCCCTGAGCTTTTACCAAACCCTTGTGCAATAATACCAAGCGTAAGTGGATAGGTCTTATCGCAGTATAGTTGAGGATCGAATCCTAAAGGACAACGTTTTTAATAATCTTTGCCAGTCGAATCTAGCTCAAGTAAGACTAATATTTAGAATGATTGATTGGTTTGTGGTTGATTAAACTAAATGCAAGAAAGTAAAAGAGCAGAATTAAAGTTTGTTCTAGATTATTGATTTGGAATCGTTGAGATGGTATCGGGTTTCACCACTACGGCACATGCAAATACATCCAAACACATAACATCCAAGCAAGCAACTAACTATCCAAATGGAGCTGTTGTGACCCCCCCCCCCCCCGCGAGGATAGACTCACATAAGCATCACCTTAGGCATCAGATTTCTCGTCACCCTCTAGATCACTCACTTATGGTTCCAAAGATACAACATTCAACTGAGGTTGAGGGCCCCCCTTGCGGGTAGGCACACAGAAGCATCACCTTAGGCTAGATGGCTTGTCCCCTCATGGATCACACACTTACGACCTCAAGGAACCCTATTAGAAGTCTCATCAAGGAGTCAATTGTGCTAACCAACAAGTAGGTAAGTGATTAGTCTGCAAGCAAACATTGACTATAAACAAGAAGATATAATATCCAACTGAAGTTGTGGGCCCCCCTTGTGGTTAGGCACACAGAAGCATCACCATAGGCTAGATGGCTCGTCCCCTTATGGATCACACACTTACGACCTCAAGGAATCTCATTCTATTTCTAGTTTGGGACTCTACCTCATTAATCGACATTCCACCCTACATATAGAAATTCTCACAACATAGGGAAGAATAAGATGAAAGCAAGCAAGTAATCAAACTACAAACATTATCAATTAACAATGAAATGGAAAGTTATATATAATGCCTTAGAATGTTAAATGAAAAGACATTAAAGCATGGGCAGCGGGGCTAGTCCCTGCACCCCAGCGGAAGGGAACTACTCACTCATGGTGCGAGAAACAAGAAGAAGAAAGAGAGAAGGAAAATTTCACCGTGACCATGATGCAGAAGGTAGTCGCAGCTCGGTGAAAATGATGCGGTCTTCTACGTTGCATCGGGACAATTCTGGATGAGGAGGAAGAACCACCAAGGAAGTCTGGGAAGACCTTCTTCTCTACCTTCTTTCTCTTCTTAGACTACTTGCTCGCATCAAGAGGAGGTGTGGGCGGCTTGACAATGGCGTGAAGATGGTGGAGTGGAGACGGCGTGGAAGGGAGACTGATTCTTTGATCCCGTAGCCTTTCGGCATCCTAGAATCAATGCCCAAATGAGGACCCTTGTGGTCCTATTTATAGGATTGGATGGGGTCCTCACATTTTTTCTGTGAGTTTGCTCCAAACGGTTTAGGGCAACCAGTTTGCTTGAATGGTTTGGACAAAACAGTCTTGGAGACCGTTTGACATCCAAACGGTCATGAGAATATATGACCATAAGGTCTTGGAGACCGAATAGATCCAACTAGTCTTGGGATTATGTCTTCATACGGGCTTGCAGACTGATCAAATGACCAAACGGTCTTGCAGAGCAACTGCACATACGGTCTTGGAACTTTGCCTACAAACGGTTTGAAACCAATAGGCGCCAATTGGTCTTCACATGTGTTGTCTTCAAACGGTCTTCAATAGTAGCTGGCCAAATAGTCCTGTAGACTGCTGGGCTTTGATCGGTCTTGAAGACCATTAGTGCTTGATCATACTTGAGTCTCAATCCAAGCGGTCTTAATCTTGATCGGTATTTGCTTGAGTGTCCAAACGGTCTTCATCCAAACGGCCTTGGGATTCAAACGATTTTGAAATCGTTAGCCGTCATACGGTCTTCAGACCGTTTGGTCTCATACATTCTTGAAATCGTATGGTCTCAAACGGTCTTGAGATCGTTTCGGTGAATGTCTAAGACCGAGAGGTCAAAACCGCATGGGTAGACCGTTAGGGCAAACCGTTTAGTCAAGACCGATTGGTCAAGACCAAAGTTGAGAGGATCTCGAGTGAATTCCATATGATGGTTGAACCTAGTCAAGACCTACACAAAATCAATATAACTCTAGTTAATAATTTTGATAATTGAATTAGTTAAAAATTCTTGTATTTTGTGAGATTTAGGAGATGAAATCGAAAGTATTGAATCGAATTGGTCCCAAAAAGGGTACTGAAAATCATGATAAATATACATTCATCAACCGACTTCCCATTGGAATGGTCCGTAAGGGCGCTCAAGATTAGCCAACCCTTTTTATCGACACAGTCCACCTTATTTTGACATATCAAGTAAGGCGGCCAACCTTGTTCCCTTACCCCAAGAATATAGGAAGGTACACAAGGTTTTTATAATGGAGAAGTTTAATTATGTTCAAGGTTTGTTCAATATATTTCAAGAAAAATGAACATATTAATCATAGGGAACACATAGCTCAAAAAAGTAACTAACTAGCCAAGCATTCATATGGGCATACATACAAATAAGCCAATACCATAGTAGGGTCAAAAGAGTAAGCATACCTTAATAGTAGTGAACAAGATATGATAAGACTTATAGAGGTGGTCCATTGCAAGTGGACCTAACATGCAAAATATACAGATCGAGCTTTGGATTTCTATGGTATGATAAAATAAGCATCATATGAGTCAAGTGAAAGTTTCCCTAGAACTAAGTTTCAAATAGATTAACTTAGGTCCAATGCTCCATATGTGCATGCAATCATTCAATCATAGTTCAAAGGTTACATTAGCATCTTAGGTCTAGGTGATACATCCACATCAGGAGTAATACTAGATAAGGATGAGGTCTTATATAGGAGTAGGGGAAGCATGATGTTTAGATTACATCATGGTCTATTCATGCAAGATCATAGTTAGCTATATCAAAATCATTCAATGCAATAGCTCCACATATCCAAGTCATAGAAGCATTAAGTAGTAGAAGTTAGGAGGTAGATCTAAAACATGGTGATTCTACTGATTTAGAGTCTAAGATAGCATGGTAATCATTAGAGGGTCATCCATGCAAGATTTGGGTCAAACAATCAACAGGTGAGTTCACATCACATTAGTTGTCATATACAAGCCATGAATGTATATGAGTATGATACAATTCCATTCATCTTACAAGGCATTTTAAGGACTGATTAGAGGTTCACAATATAGGTTTGAGAAGTTAGGATCCACTTTTCATAAGGATTTCAAGTCTATAAGTGTTTAACATCACATATTAGAGCATAATGTGTACCAAAGTGAGTCTTTGAACTACTCATGGAAAGGGGACATAAGGTATCCATTAAACATGGCATAACATATCGTAAAGCGTTTTGATTTTGAGATTTCATTATTATATGATGACTATAAAAGTGAAAGGCCAACAAATGGTCAAGTTATAACATATATGCACATAAAGGAGTCACTCTTAAGTCATGGGTGGACATAGAGGGTCCAAATGATACTTTGGGGTGCATTTAAATGTTCCAAGACAACATCATGTCAAACATAAAGCAAATTTACTTATCAGGGGGGTATCATCAAGTTTTACAACTCATAGGATCAAGGTTGATCATTTGGTAACATGAATCATCATTAAGCAAGAAAAATAGGGGAAACCGTGGGATAAGAGAAAAATTAGATCCTAAAACTATTTTCATTGGACAAAGCACGTTTTCTAGATCAAAACTGATATATAACATCATATGGTTTGATTAATAAATCAAGGATATCAAGGGATTGAAGTGTTGCACATTTAATAGGGTTTTGGGGGGTTTACCCTAAACAGGCCACAAATGGGCCGCTTGGTAGAGCTAATACGGGCTTAGCAGCCTCCAAAGACACTCACCATTGTGGTGAAGCTGTTAGGGAATCTTGATTGGCTGCCACTACTCCTGGTCACAATGCATCGCAGCCCACCGCCGGGACACAGTGGAACTTGGCAAGGGACTTGTTGCAAGCGACTGTTGGATCTCATGGACCTTCGTGGTCCCTTTGGAATCCACGACTGATGTGCTTTTTGGCTGAAAGGTGCTTATTGCATAGGGGGTGTAGCGTGTCTCCAATACAATGGCTTCCTGCTCGACGGTTGGGCAAATTGGGGTCGAGGTGGGGGGCACTCCAGCTCTTAGGAGTTGGCCACACAAGTTGGTGCTAGCCCGGTAGACCCATTGCCGCCTCCAGACCTCCCCGAAGATGCATGGAGAGAAGATGCCCAAAAGGGATCTTGCGACCGTGTCGGTCAGAGGAAGGGGGAAAAAGAAGGTGACTAGAGGGTGCTAGGGACTCGAGGAAAAGATAGGCAAAGAGTCGAGGGAGGAGTTTTATAGGCAGAGAGTGGAAAAAAGGGTGCCAAAGAGGTAGGAAAGCAAGGCCCTAGGTGGGTTCGATGGGGTAGGTGAAGCTACTGTAGTGCCATTGGTGCAACATCGTACGAAGGTGGGTGATATAAGTGTAGCTGTTGGATGGGGCATCGATCCAAGGAAAATAGATCAAAGGGTTCTGATTTCTCGGCCATTGAATGAGGCCTCATCACTGGTTCACAAAAGGAGTGTGGATCATTAGAAAAAGGAAAAACAAAGAGGGGCACCTCTACCCTCCCTAATTGGGTTGCGCACCCATTTTTCCCAATTAGGGTACAAAAAGGAATTAAATCAAGCTAAATTAAAGACCAAAGTAATATTCAATTGGTCATATCTTGGGCTACGAGGGTCCAATTGAGGCGATTTTTGTGCCATCAGAAAGATAATTGAAAGCTCCACATTGTGAAATAATTTAAAGGATGTTTTGTGACATTCATTAGGTTCAAAGTAACTTGCAATATATTTACATGCTAAGGACTTGAAACTTAGGATCAAAAGCAAAATGGGTGTCATCGTGAGACGTGTACACAAGATGAACCAATCGAGCTTCAAAACATATTTCATCATGAAAAAGAGGGCTATAGTGAGGATTTAGTGTGAATATGAAGTGAAAATACATATATGAGGAGGGGGAAAAGTATAGGTTATCAAAATTGTGATGCTATAGCAGTGGGGTGGCATGAGCCTGGGGTTGATGAAGAGCATAGGCGGTATTACATTCGTTCCCTTGAGCGTGTGATATGCCAATTCACATCGTCAAGGGAGATAACATCATTTCATTCTTTCTTAAGTACCATATCTACGTGGAGCATGTCAAATAAGTGGCCCACTCTGATTCACAGGGCACGGACCCACGTGGAAAGAAAATAATACAATTGAATTACTGACGTGGCTCTACCCTATTGGTCTAAAGGTATTTAAATTGAAATACTTAAAGAAATTAATTGGTAACATGGATTGCAACATGCTATACATGAAATTTGATTAGAAAAATTATAGGAATGCAACTAATGTATAATTGAGACCTAATTTAGCTTCTAGTTCTAAAAGTTCCTGAATTTGCTAACTTTAATGTATTAAGAGCATGAAAATCAAAGAAAGCTCTCCCTATGTAGTGGATAGCGATACTGAAGGCTAGCGGCATGATGCCAGATCCACTGAGGATGAGGGTTCTTTTGAAGCCTACTCTTCTGCTTCGATCTCCATTGCCAAACCAGCCACTGCTTCCAATGAATCTCAATCGTCTAACACTATCAAATCCTAGGCAGAGTTGATGAAACCGAAATCGTACGAAACTTCTCTTGAGAAAGTAGACATAGAGTTTTGAGATTAGAAGCTTATCTACCCGGGAGAGGAGGCGGAAAGGAATGTTGTAAGGTGGAACAATTGTCTCGCAACGTACATTGTGGGATTTAAGCTGCATCTGGATGTTTTGGAAAGATACCTATCACAGATACGGGTTCTGAATGGGAGGATTGATATATCGAATCATGGTCAAGGATTTTCCGTAATCAAGTTCTCAAACGAGATAGATCTAGATAATGGCATTGATGGTGGCCTTTAGTTTGTGAGAAGTAAACCATTGGTATTGATGAAGTGGAAGCTAGGAGAAGTGTTGAGAAGATTTCGAATGTCTGACATGCCAGTCTGGATTCACATTCACAACCTGATGCTTGAGCTGTGGGACATGAAGATGTTCTCGAGAATTGACTCTTACTAAGGAAATCCTCTCCGAGCTGATAAGGCCACTTTCAAATTAAGGAACCTGGAGTATGCAAGGCTGCATATCCTTATGCCTGCCAGTACTGAGTTCCCGTCAGATTCAGAAGTGGTGAGTGATAAGGGATTTACCCACACTATTTCCTTTGAATATGAATGGAAGCCAAAGGTTTGTTCAGTGTGCAAATTGTTCGGCCATAATGACTGTGAATTCAAACCCCCCTGTATTGAAGAAAGTTTGGGTGCAGAAAGCTACTTTGAATGATGTTGTTGCGATAGCTGATGAGAGTTTTGAAAGGCAAGGTTTTAACTCCTCCTCGAATGAAGTCGAGGTGACAGTCATAAGGCCTGACAGAAAAAGTACTTCAGATGTTGTTCTTGAAGGAAGAAGGGATAAGAAGGTTATGTCATGCAATGTAAATTCAGACAAGCAGGTTGCTAGAGAGTTTCTGTTAGTAGGGATCAGTCAACAAAGCTCTATTGAGATACTCGACTCTGGTCACATTGATGTTGAAGACGAATTTCATATGTCGGCTGATTCTTTTGAGGAGAATGGGTCGTCTAACTCTGATATTTCAGAAGCAGAAGGTGCAGGATAGGAGGTCATAGTGGACTTGTTAACTCATCCAGTGCACAAAGGGTCTATAATGGAGGAGGATGGTTTTGGTTTTGAAGTGCAGAAAGGTAATAAGAAGAAAAAAGGCAGAGGAAAGGGAAGAAAGGGTCCGATCAGTAGCAAAGACACAAAACAGGTTGCCCAAACTTCACTCTCCAACAAGTTTGACAATCTAACTTTTAATAGTGATGAGAGGCTCGGGCCACACACCAATGAAGTATTGGTTTTAAATGGTTTAGATGGATAGTTCCATTAGACTAATTTTGTGGAATGTCAGAGGTCTTAATCTCAAAGCCTCGACAGTCCATAACAAAATAAAAGAGTTGAAGCCTCATTCGATGTTGCTCAATGAAACTAAAGTCCGAGTTAGGAAGGTTGACAAGTAAATCAAAAAGTATTTTCCTGGTTACAACTGGATTTCCAACCATGATTCGCATGTCTTGGGTAGAGTGGTTGTTCTCTGGAAGGACAATGAATGTACTGTGAGAAAGATTCGGGAAACGGACCAGTCTATTCATTAGGAGTTCTTTCTTGGTAGCAGGAGTTTTTATGTTACTTCGGTGTACAGACACAATCCAGATAATGATAGGGTTCATCTTTGGAATGAAATTGATAGTATTAATGCCACTATGGAAGGTCCTTGGGTGATCCTGGGAGATTTCAATGTTGTGAGGAAGGTTGATGAGAGGTTGGGGAAGGATCCCCTCTCTAATAAATCCATGGAGGACTTCAACAACTACATGTTGTCTTCTGGCATGTTTGAGCTTCGGCTCAATGGGCCCTTGTTTTCTTGGGATAACCATCAGAGTGGAGATGGTTTCGTTACTTCTTATATTGATAGAATTCTTTATAATGATAGGTTTATGTCTGGTTTTCTTGAGTTTCAAGGCATTCTTTATTCTAACATCATTAGTGATCATAAAATTTTGATGCTTGATATTGGTGAAAGGGTTAAGGCTGCTGCACCCTTCAATTTTATCAATGCTTGGACTGCAAAGTCTGAATTTTTAGAAGTCATTAGAGCCAATTGGGATATAGATATCTCTGGTTTTCCAATTTATAAGCTTTACTCTAAATTTAGAAAGCTTCACCAGGTTCTTTCTGTGTGGAATAGAGATTATGTTGGGAACTTTTTTGATGTAGCAAAAAGATTAGAGTTCCTTACTGTTGCGGATCAAGTTATGCTTGATCACAATCCATCAGATGTTCTGCTCCAAACTGATGCTATTGATAAGAGGAAGGAAGCTTCTATTGCTAGGTCTCATGAGGAATCCTTATTGAGACAAAAATCTAGAATCTAGTGGCTTAAGGAAGGAGATTCAAATTCTAAATTCTTCTATTATTCTATTAAGTTGAGATGCCATTTCAATCACATTAAAGCTCTCATGATTGATGGAGTTGTTTCCATGAATGAAGCTACTATTAAAGATCATATTCTGAACTATTATTGCAGTCTATTTAACAATGGTTTTACAGTTGATCTTAGCATCTTGAGCAAACTTGATTTCCCTAAACTCACTGATGTTGATAGGATGAGATTGGATAGATGGTTTTCTATCAAGGAAATCATTGAGGTTATTCATAACTTAAACCTAGATAAGTGCCCTGCTCCTGATGGCCTGAATGGCAAGTTCTATAAGGTTTCTTGGAGCATCATCTATTCAGATGTGGTGGAAGCTATACATGTTTTTCAATTCAGGACGTCTTCTCAAAAAGGCAAATTGTACCTTCATCACTCTTATTCCCAAAGTTAAAGATTCTAATGACCATAAAAACTTCAGACCTATTGTTCTATGCAACGTTTTCTTTAAGATTATCTCCAAAATTCTAACCAATAGGTTATGTTTTGTTCTTCCGTCGATCATCATCGGGAATCAATGTGCTTTTGCCCTTGGCAGGAGCATCAAAGATGCTATTCTTCTTTCAAATGAGTTGATCCACGATTTCAATAGGAAAGGTGGTGCACCTAAGATGTGTTTAAAATTTGATATCTAAATCTTATGATTCTATCTCCTGGGATTCTATTTTCTATATCTTGCGTATCATGAATTTCCCACACTGTTGGATTATATGGTTGAAAGAAATTTTTGACACCATGACATATGAAATTATGATTAATGGTAAGGTTTTTGAATCCTTTAAACCTAGTAATGGTGTCCGCCAGGGAGATCCTCTGGCTCCCTACATATTTGTTATAGTTATGCAAGTGGTTACTTTCCTCCTTGAAGGTGAAGTTGAAAAGGGCAATCTTAGGTCGTTAAGAGCTTCATCCTCTTATGCTGTCTCCCATCGTTTTTGTTGATGACTTATTAGTATTTTCTGAAGAAAATGAACAAAGTTCTCATGCCATTAAGAGAGTTATTGATAACCTTTATAAAGCTACTGGTCTCAAAATCAATATTGAGAAAAGTGCAGCCATTTTTAGTACAGGTGCTGACAGAAGCTTGATGGGGGATATTCTTGGAATTCCTGAAGGTAGTTTGCCTTTAAGATACCTAGGAGTTCCTCTCTTCATAGGCAAACTCTCAAAGGAACATTGCGTCCCTCTTTTACATAAAATCAAAAGGAGATTAGAAGGGTGGAAAGCTAGCCAATTGTCTATGGCAGGCAGGGTAGAATTAGTACAATCTACTCTTTCATCCACCTATCTTTATTGGACATCCACTCTTCCTTTATCGGCTGTTATGTGTGAGGATATCGATAAGCTATGTAGGGATTTCATTTGGGGTAATTCTGAAACCAAGAATGTCATTCATCTTGTTAAATGGAGCAATATCACTAAGCACAAGTACGAAGGTGGCTTGGAAATAAGGAACATTAGAGAGGTCATCAAATCTTAGGTGACGTTTAATGGCTGGAATTTAGCCATGAAAAAGGATAACATCTGGATTAAATGGGTCCACAAAAAGTATTTGGCTAATTCTTCCTTTTGGTCTATACATATCAGTGATTCGTTCTCTTGGTTCCTCAAGAAAATGTTGTTGTCAAGAGATGATTTAAGGAATCATTTGGAAGTTAAAATTGGTAATGGGTCCTATCTTTTATTATGGAAGGACCCATTGCAACCTAGGTCTAAGTTCCTAGCTGACATTTTTGGTCCTTATTTCTATATTCATTTAGGGATTGGTAGAGGTGTTAAAGTTAGTCTTCTTATTAGGAATCAAAATTGGTTTTATGAAAAGTCGAGGCTGCGTTGTAATCTGAATTCAATTTTGGAAAGTTTGCCTACTCCCAAGTGTGTCGATGATGTCTTTCTATTTGAATGTAAATCTGACATAAAGTTTAGAGATGTGCTAGATAAAGTTCGAAACAAATATAATATTGTCCCTTTCTTTCAATGGCTTTGGGAATCCAAAGGGCCTAAATGTTTTCTGTTAGCAGGGTGGAAGGTTGGGCATGGAAAAGTATTGACTTCTTGCTATGTTAAGCGTCTTGGTATAAGCTTGGCGTCAATATGTCCCTTTTGCAAGCATGAGGAATAAGATTATGTCCATCTATTCTTTAACTGCATCTATGCCAAAGCAGTCTGGAGTTTATTCTATACTCAATTTGACAAACCTCTGTCGAGTTCAATTACTGACTTGTGTGGGTTACATGATAAGGAAAGCAGGCTTGCTAGTATATCTATTCTTTATTGGTTGTGGAAAGAAAGAAATGATAGAGTACATAGGAGCTATGAAAAAGATGAGTACAAGTTATGGCTTTGCATTCTTAGTGATATCAGAGCCTAACTTAAAGACTAATCTTTGGCTGGGTGAGCTTCCTTTTAGTTTGGGCTTTGTACATAGTTCTCATAGTTTTTTCTTTAGATAGCATTCTTATGAAGGTTGTTCCATTCGAATAACATATACTTGTGCATTTGAAAATAAAAAAAGTAATACGATGAGCTAGGTTCACCGAAAAAAAGAGCATGAAAACCCTAATTTCTTGGTTATAATGATGATAATATGCTTAAATGAATTAAATCGACAAACTTTGTCTTTTTGGAAAAAAGGACATATTTAGATTAATTTGTGAACAAGATACATCTAAATAAAATTAGGGTTTCTAAATAAAAAAAGGCATGAAAGTGATAATTAGGATTTGGGAAGCCAAAACCCTGAGGAAACCCCAAGTTGACCCCAAAACCCTAACTTGGAACCCAAGTCAGTCCTATTGTGAGTTTATGGATAATATAGTAATACTTGAGTGTTATGCACTAATTTTAGGGCAATTGCTTAGTTATTCTCAAATGCGCATATCCTCAATTTTTTATCTCTTCAGAGAAAGGTAGGTGGTTACGCCTATGACTACTTGACATAAATGACTTCCATGAATATCCAAGCTATTCTAAAATGATTGCAAATAAACTTTTAGCTATGTATTTAATTCCTACAATATTTAACTGCTTTATGAGTAACACATTATATAAGTATAACTTGCTCAAGTCTCTCTGGTGGAGTTATGTGATACATGTGGGATGTATGAAATGTCACTATGGTGATGAATGATCAGGATGGGATAGGATGGTCATCAATAATATGAAGTTGGGATAGGATGGTCATTATGAGGCCAAAATAGGATAGGATGGCCATAAAAAATCAAGCTCACAAATAGGAGGTTGTGAGAAGTCCATTGTAGGGACCAAACCCTAGTGAGAGGGTTCCCCACATGAGTACTCTAGAGATGGAGTGCACCATAGAGGTTAAGTGGAGAAGTTAGAAAGAAAATGCATGTTCAATTTCTGTAATCATATTTTTTTCTACGTACAAATAAGTTGTTTCCCACACAAACAAGTATATCTTGAGATATTGATCATGTTTTGTTTCATGATTTTTGAGGTAAAGTCTAGATATGAAGATATCAAGATATGACAAACCGACTCGAAGATGTTAATAATAACTTGTAAGGAGGATTTTATAGATACTTCTTCTCATATAGTTCTCTCCCTTACACTTCCAATGATATAGAATCATGTAAATTCTACAGAGAAGCATTTGTAAATGATATTTAAATTAATGTTAATTATTGCTATTATTTATTATTTAGACAAATATTGATTGTTTGTAAATTTTATGTGATGACTCTCAACTTTAACGCGTTCCTTAATTGGGGGTTGATGAAAATAGAGGTTGTTACAACAAACCTATTGTTTTTGGAGCTTAAAATACAATCATATCCAAATTTAGTGACTTAATCCAAATTTGCATACTAGTGGTTATTTAATTTAACCTATATATGGTATCATGATACCTAATTTCTGTAACATCAAGCACGTGTTTGGGTAACTTTCCATGTTGGTAATTATGTCATTTCTCTACCTAAAAAACTTGGTTAGATATCTTGGTATTAAAATTTACCCTTTTACTAGTTCATGTACATCATAGATGAAATCATTAGATTGAATTGGATAATTATGAATGATAGTTAGATATGAAAAGTGAGTCACTTTCCATTGATCAACATATGTACATAGATCATTGTGAAAAAAATTTAGTTACTCTTACATGACTTTCTAAATAAGACTATAGGCTCATATGGTATGGCATATGTTTCAAGAGAACAACGTCCAACACAATAAAATACAATTCTGTTGATGATTGCTAGTAATATCTTTTATTGAGCTTCAATTCATCTATTTGCAAGATTATACTAGTCATTTAATTTTTATACTAATTTATGAATATATATACATGTATAGAAGAGTAAGAATGAGATGTATCCAAATATACCATTTGTGTATGAATTTGAATCCCGGAATTCTTTCCTCAATGCTTATAAGGGCTTACATTTGACTTGAATCAGAGTGGGTATGGGTAAAGGCTAATAGAGTCTAACGTTACATATTCATAGCTATATTAGTGAATATAAGTTGTAAGCCTATGACAAGCGCACATACTTACCTAGTCGTTATCATCTAGGCTAATTATACATACATGATTGTATCTTGGATTTGTTTTTCCCTATAATCAAATGTTATTACTTTTGTATGTGATAGAGACAAATAAAATCATATCCATAAATAGTTAAACTTTCTATGAAATGGGTAAATCACTTAAAATGGATAGAGAAAGTATAAAATGAGGGTGAATGGATAACAAACGACATGGTAGTGGTTATCCAGCCACAGACTCCAGGTTCTCCCTTTCCATTTTTCTTTTTACATATATTTGGCTTGAGAGATAATAATTCAAGGAATTATGGATGAAAGAAGTGTCTTCTAGAGTGATGATAATCCTCCATTCTAATAAATTATATGAACCTTAGTGTTCACTTCTATTTTTTACATATGCCAAACAACACAATAGTGCAATGCATGAAAGAAGTGATTTCTAGAGTGAAGATCATCCTCTATGTATTTATTATACTGAGACAAAATGTAGTGGTTGATACTTATAGAAGGCCTTGATTTTGATTTGAAAATTTCTCCATACTCCTAAATGACCTATATTTCAAATTTTGATAGAGACGCCTAGATTCTTGACAAAAACACCATATGATCTCCCAAGGACCCAAGATCATCAAAAGTATGCATAAAATACACCGTGATAAGGTTTGAGAGTCCCTCCTCACAATAATGGTTCGAAGTTTCCAATACCCATAAGAAAGATGAGGCATACTCATTTGGTCCCATGGGTAGGAGAGTTACCCGCCATGTTGGCAACTAGGGTTGAGCAACAACACCAAGTTGAACTGACTCTAAAAGTCCCATAATTATTGGAGATAGAACATCATAATCTTGAGAGTGAGTGGGATGAAGTGAAAGATGTAAATTCATGAATGTTGTGTGAAAGGAATGGAAGAAGGACAAAAATATGGTGCATATTGACAATACTCAATAAACTCACAATATGATTGATTTGTTTTTGAAATTATTTTTGGTTCATAATAAACTAATACGTAAAAAATATGAAAATCAGACTAATCCCATTGATATCTAGACTCATGAAGTTTTCTTTCATATTCATAATGTAATGACCCTATAATAGAAACAAATAAATTGAAAAACTAAATTTTCATGGTTATCTAATACATAAGATCAATCATAGATATGAAAAATATATATCTACACATTTGAGAGTTTATATGATATGAATGGGTTATTGATATATAACTAACTACATATTCATCCTAGTTTTTGTTTCATGTTTAGCATAGTTTAGCATTTAGATTGTGAATTTTGAATCAAATCAAGTTCAAATAAAGTTTTATAGTTTGTTATATTTTGATGTGTCATAGTGGAAGTTCTTTTTCATGGACATTTGATATCAAAGGATAGATTGACCCTTTAAATCCCTCACAAATATTAATCAAAACACGATTCAAACCCTATGCATCACTCTTCTACTCCAAGTACTGGAGTGTTGATCATAGAACAATTGTTGCATGCAAGATGAATGATCTCTAGAAGCTCTGACATATTAGCTAGTACTCTAATCAACTATCAAGAGAACACCATTTCTCAATAAGAAAGCCAAGGGGTGAGCCTATCAACTTGTGATATCTTGGTTGACTCAATTTCTCAAGCAGATCAGACTCCAACAAGGTTGTTAAGTGATTTTCTAGCACCATCATTCAATCAACTAACACCCTCATTTTGAACACACAATAAAACCTAGCTGACTAGTAGGATTGATTAGACAATACGATGGAACTCAAAACTAACTCTTATAATGAAGCCCAAAAAATTGTTGGACACATTAGCTGACCAAATGGATATTGAATTGGAAAAATGATTACAAGTGAGGTGACTTTTTAGCCATCTAGTCATTTGTCTCACTTTATCTTTGATAAAATTAAAAATACATATGACTACTTTTTACCCGCACAGGGGTGGGCCCATTTCTAGCAATATAAAACAAAAATATTGAACGACAAAGGTGTCTAATCCTATAGGTTTCCTTCTGGCGTCCATTCCAAGGATGAGAGGTGATAGAGAAAGGGAAGGTGTGCTAGTACAGTCTAAGGAAATCTCTAACTTCTACTTTAGATCACTTGCATCTATAGATATGTAGATAATCTATTGCTAGTCATGATTATACTACTTATCCATCAAGTCAGAATGTCCCTCTCCCTCTCTTTAGTGATTAATCTTATCTTTTCCATATAAATCTAGTAGTCATCTACCTATGGTGTGAGGAGTATCATGCTACCCATGTTATATTATTTCCATTTCATATTCACTATATGAAAAATATTTTCATTTTAAATCTACCATTTTTTCCTTTGAATAATTTCTGGCCAACAAATTATTTATTATATTTTGTAGGTAAAGAACTTTGAACCCAACATATAGGATATTGGTTGCTTCTAGTCGATCCCAGTATGAGAACTACAAATGGGTGATTACTAAAGTGGTATGTACATGACCTCTAGGTAATAGACAACAACCTAAGAGAAAAATCTACCCGTGGGCATTCTCAATTTGAAAGGATGGTGTTGCATGTGGCCTTAATGTGTGTTGATCATGTTTAGTAATGATGCAGTGAGAGAACATTTGTTGGTAGTGACCTTGATTTTATTTGCCCCATGTGTTTTTATTCCTTGATAATTCAATCTTAATTTAGTATTTTCAAACATCCAATTAGTAAAGAGAATCTAGTTTTGTGTGAAATACATGCTCTACTTTAGTTAATTGATTAGTAAAATACATAATCAAGTTGTCTCTTGGAATATAACACTAAAAGTATACTACGGTAAGATTTTTACCCTTACTGGTGATATTTTCTTTCATAGTGTAGGAGAAACTAACATTCCTTAAATCTAGTAAATTTGATGGTACAAGAAAGACAAATCGACATTTTTCTTTTTTTCAAGAAAAATGGAGCTTGTGATATTTATAATTTAATTAGGAATAAACAAAGAGTTTTCTCCATTTATATAATTGGAAATTTTTATTTACTTGATTGTCTCAACCATCTTACTTATGCTTAGTTGTTTTCTCTCAGATATTGTTTCTAATGTGTCTGATCCAATAAAACATCTTTTTTGCAGTAGATTTCAAACATAATATTGACACAGATTACCTCCTATTACTTCATGAAAATAGAGCAAAATTTAGAAGAGGATAAGGAACATAGAATTAAGTCCTTATTGACTACTCAACAAGACAAACATTCGAAGTGCAGGATTGCATAGTTCAAATTCCTTGGGGATTTATATGTACACATACAATTATACATCTTGTAACTACAACATTGACGTTTAAGATGTGTTGAGGATGGCTCGGGGGAAAGGAGGGTGAGGGTGCAGGCATAACCCTAGCGGTCAAGGGGAGAAGGATCAAGCTTCTGCCGAGTCGTCTTCCTCGACTCCTCTAGTTTGCCAACCTGCGGTAACTGGAGATGGAGGCAAGCAAGTCAATCCTAGACACTCAGGCTCACTCGGATAGACTCAACGAAAGGGAAAGGAGACGGCAAAAGCTTCCTCCTCTACCTCCCCACCCCTCCCCTGAAAGTAACAATGGGGCAATTCCCTCCTCACGGGTTTTTGACTTCTTGCTCACTAGTAGACAAGACCATGATGTAAATGGAATCGCAATGATCGATTACATTAAGCCAATTCTTAGAGACAGAGAGATATGCACCTTAATATCCAGTCAGGATTGCTCCGTTCCAGATTGGGGTGAGTACATCTCTATTCAGTTTGTAGGAAGGAAGCCCTACCGAGAGCAACTGGTAGGGTGGATCAGGCGGCTATGGAGACCTAGCGGCTCAGTCGAGATATTCTCGGAGGAGAGGGAGGGGTTCATCATCAAGATGCCATCCCAAACTGAGAGATATAGAGTGCTGGATGAGGCTCCTTGGTTCATGGATGGGTCACTAATTGTAGCTCATTTGTGGAAGCCTGGTACCCCCCTTTAGCCTCTGTCTTTCTCGCAGGTGGCAATCTGGGTCAAAATCAAAAATGCTGGAATTCCATGGACACGCAGCCATATTGCAAGTGTGGCTAGCACAATTGGGAACCCAGTGGATTTTGATGACAACTCTATTACTACTGGTTTCCTTGGTGCTTCCTTTTCCTGTGTCAAGTTGTGCAACAACTCTACTCTTCCTAGGGTGACGAAGGTGGAAGTGGACTCTGTCACCAAGCAGCTGAAAGTTGAAGTTGTCTCGAACCCAGTCACATGTTTGAGTTGCAAAAAATTTGGTCACAGGAAAGCCTCCTTCTTGTTGAAGTCCAAGAAACCTCCTCTGGATAATGACCTGCAGGTGAGCTTTGGAAAACTGGGAGGTGTTTGTAGAAATGTCTCTACTGGTAATCCTAGCATTGTGGCTCAAGTCACAAAGGACCAGGGGAAGCCGACTGTGGAGTAGCCTGGTGATACCGAAGAGGATGATGGTCTATAAAATGTTATTGCTTAGTAGATCCAAGATGTAGTCCTCAACTATAATGCCTCATCTCATGGTTGCCAACCCAAAGTCTCTCATGTTTTTTTAGAGGAACCAGATATGTTTGGGTCTTCCCCAATTTGTAATTTGGGAAGTCTCAATCTGGACTGGGAGTTGGAGCTTACTAGAAGGTGCTTCGATTCTTGGAAGATCAACAAGATCTAGGAGAGTAGTGGTTTCTCAGTTGAATTTCAATAGAGAAAGGAGCAACTCTTCGATGAAGATGATGATTCCAATGAAGACACCTATTCTGGTATAGACTCTGACCATTTGGAAAATGAGTCACTAGAAAGGAGCAAGGAAGAGAAGAGAAGGGGGTTGAAGTCATCTACTTCCTTACGGATTGGTCTCTGGTGTGCATAAGGGATTGACCACTTGGACTCTAGACGTTGGATTTAAACGACTATGTTGTTTCCTGTTGGTTATTTTTTTCCACACAATTTTAGAGAATGGGGATAATGCTAGTGTGTGAATGATTGGTTAGCTGAGGCAATATGATCCAAAGGCTCCAGTGATTGAAGGTCCCTTTGGTGTATTCTTTTGTCTGCTGGATGCTCTAGGGTGTGGATGATAGTTAGTGATCTACTTCCAGCTGTGCTACTCTTGAGATATCCATAAATGTTGAAGTCATTATTCGGATGTCCATGTCATCACACTTTCAGAGGATGAGTCAAATGCCAGTGTCGGCCTGTGTAGTTTAGAATTGTCTCTTCGATTATCTTTTGTTATCTATTTGATTTAACATGGCTGGGCATATTCCTCCTTGATCTAGATAGAAGGCTACTACAAGTAGCTTAGTCTATATAATAGTTTTGTTTTTTCTTGGTCTTTTGGGTGTTTTTTCATCCAGGTTGTAATGGGGGTGCAAGTTCCTTGTACCAAAAGTTTTTGGCACCAATTTTTTTAGCAACAGAGATTTTTGACCGACCAAAAAAAACATTGACGTTTAAGATGAAGACACAATGGGTGATGGTGATGCTAGTTTTGGAGGCAGAGTTTGAGAGGACTTACAAGCCCACCTGCATAGGTTCATAGACCTTTGTGGATTGAGCAAATAGACTGGCATGTCATGTGAGGTTGTTAAGTTGGGACTTGTCTACTATTCTCATACTATCAAAGCTAGGTGCGGTTCAACTCTTTGGAAGACAACAACATCGCTACATAGGATCATCTTCTAGACAAAATTCTAAAAGTATTCCATCCACCTTCACTCACACATCAAATCTCTGGGTAGATAAACATGTTCACTCATCTTCTAGAAGAACCATTATATAAAGCTTGGGAATGATATAAGGACGCACAAATTCCCTCCCCATAGTGTCTTCACAAAGGCATTGGTTGAAATTTTTTTATGGGAGTATATGATGACATAAATAGTTTCTAAATGCTTATATATGCATTAGTACTTACCATAATATCACTACCATCAACCAAAAACATAGGAGGAATGAACTCTAAATACTTCCAAGAGAATCATTCAATGAGAGCTTGAAGTTGCAATTCCTAGTCGAGGCAGTTGTTGTTAAGATTCAAATACACAAAGTTTGATACATTTGTTTTGACATGATGGGGATATAGAACTAAATTTTCCATTTCATTTGACCTTGTACTTTCCAGGAATTGTTGAGGAGAGACCCTTGTTGAGTGATGAACTAAGGGCTTAGCTGATTATCCTACAGCAACAACAACATCTTATAATCCAGAATCTATGAAAGTGGAATCTCAATTCAATCCCATGCATTGCTTTACAAGATTTGATGCCATGAAATAAATCAAAGGAGGAATGTAGAATAAGTTGAGAAATATGAAAATATGACTTGAGATGCAAGTAGGGGCTAGAGAGAGATCTATGTGAGAGAATAAAAATAAAAACCAAATAGTATTTTCTACTTTGTGTCTAGCCCTTAGGACATCCTTACATTTATAAAACATATTGGGTCTAGATTTATGTAAATATTGGCCTAGTTGATTAGAGCTCATTGTACACAATACTAAGCAAGATAACATATAAAATACAATGCAATTAGCTTCAAATAAACTCTAGTTAAGTAAGTAACAAAAAACTGTTGCTAATAGATACTCAACTTCATTTAAGATTGGCATTGTCTTTACTAGATGCATGGGTTGGTGGATTAATATGTCAATTTTTTTAAATAAAATCAATACAACATATGCTAGAAACAATGTCCAAAGCAACACCTTTGAGAAAAAAATTCCCAACAGAACACACATTGGTGTAAACCGCCACACAAAGGAGTTTTGTTTAGGGTTTATCAAACATGCCAACTGCTTGGGAGCTTTCAATTTAGAAAAGTACTTCAGATAAAGTAGTTCACTCTAAGTGAGTGTCACAATGAAAATGCATCACACTCATGATGAAAATGCATATATTGTGTTTCCTTTTTTTCTAATGCATAAGACTTTTTGTTTGTCATTCTTATTGATCATCTTAATTTGTCCATTTCATTGGTTGCATAGCAAGCTAATGTCATTGGGAACCGTTAAATACCCAAATCCTAACTCCAAATGACTAGAAAGTCAATGGCAATAGAACCTAGATGTTCATCCCTGGCATGGTATTATCAAAGTGTGAATGCAGAAGTGTAAAATCATAGCATACATGAATGAATAATAGGATGGAAGAACCAACATAATCTCAACAATCACCAAGTAGTATTATTAGAAAGATTTTTTATTACAACATTTTGATTACATATTGAAACACTAGCTAGAATCTTAAAATAAGTACACATGAACACATGCTCAAAATTTATCTCTGAACCTAAAACATATGTGAAACAAGTTGGTCAACACACAAGGTGTTGAGTACAGGGCAGAAAGATACATATATATAAACTTTTCACAATTTGGAAAGATTTATAGAAGTAAATGAACAAGAAATTACCTAGTTAAGTATTTAACAAAGTGAGAACCCATATTTTAGTCAATTTACATTAATTATACCAAAAATATCATACATCATAAGGCCTTTGACTAGCTTCCCATAGGAAGGGTCCATGAGGGTGATCAAGATTAGCTAAAGTTACTCATAAGGGACTTCAAGGCCATCACCAACAGCTAACCCCTATATCAACATGGTCCACCGTACCTAGACAACTCAAGTAAGTTGCCCGCCTTGTGTCCTTACCCCAGGACTACAAGAATGTGCATAAGGTTTGTATATTGGAGATCTACATTATGTGTTTAAGTTATAAAATCAATGAGGCAAACAACGATTACAAGTTTAGAATACTACATCGCTATTTGTGCAAGTAAACAAGCATACATACATACCAAAGTTCAAGCAAGAAAGTCATAATCATATAATTATTAAAGACCGTACATAGTTTAGAGCTTTCTTAACATATCCTTGGCCATCTAGATCAAAAATATCACCTGATTAATAACATTAACATCATGTAAACAAGGATCATCATTATTCTTGGTTATCAGGTGAAAGTTAGGGTTTTGGTCAAACCTAGGTTTAATATGATTATTAAACATATTTTGATAATTTCATACTGATTTGGGGTTCATAATTAAAATCTATTTCAAATGTATTATTTTTAAAAGGTCTTATCTATTTTCTTTGATTATGACAAGGATTAAGCAGTTAATTACATTTAATGGAAATGACCTGAAATGAGGTCATTCATGATTGGAATAAATTTCATGTCAAAAGTTACTGATTTTAAGGCAATGAAGGATTTTTATGTTACATTGGATTAAGATCAGCAAATGATCAAAGTTATAGCATTAATGTTTATATAAGCACATTGTTCAGGATATTACCATCATAAGTGCATGAGGGGTGATTGAATTTTACATTTGTTCAAAAGTACTCAAGGATTTCTAGTTAATAGATTTAGGATGGATTTCATGAATAATAATTCAAGTTTAATATACAAGGCTTTAAGAATTTCCAAAAGTAGATCATATAATAACATAATGCATAATAGGTGTCTCTTGCATTATTTCATATATCTTAGAGTATAAGTGGATTCAAACCTCAAATCTAAGGTCATATGAGTGTAGATCTCAATTTTTTGATCAAAATAGCATATAGTTTTGTCATATTTGGTCAATACTAACATATCTAGGGTTTACATATGATAAACCTATTTTGGATAAAAGGATTTTGATTTATACCTCCATAAGCACTGGGTCACTATTGGGATCCGTGTAGATGTCCCAACAGGAGCTAGCAGTGCTCCAATATGTTTGAACTGGCTTAGGAATTCACAGACTCTCTCCCATCTTATCAAAATAAATCTTGGAGCATGTGTGTGGGATCTTAGAGCTCACTCTCAATTTCTTCGCCTTCCACATGTGTGGCTCTCTGCCACCCTTGTTCCCTATTTGCGATTGTATTGTCGTAATGGGAAGAAGAGATGCAGCTAGCACCTCCTCATCCAAGGCAAAATTGCCAGTGTCCTGATCATCCTTAGAGAGTCAAGGCATCTACGGAAAGAGGTGTGCAACCTTGGATTCCTCACTGAGTGGAGGATAGAGCATGGCAGCTCAAGTTGTCCATTCTCTACATGCATTACTATAATGTGGGCTTGAACTCCAACAATCGGATTAAGAGAGGTGAATGACTCTTCATCATGTTATATGTTGACGGACCTCTGGTTAAATTCAGGGGGGGTGACACAGTGGATCAATGACTCACCAGCAAGGTGCCTCCATCGGGATGGGGAAAGGGAGATTGATGTTCCCCTAACTTCCACTGAGGTTTCCACAAGAAGTGCCAAAGCTCTAAGACACTATGGGCCATCTTGATGATGTTGGGGGATCTCCTCTTGACCTTAGAATGTAGCAACCTAAACCCTCCATCTAGATAGTGAAGGCCTCCCTCAACCTCAACCTCCAGATTTAGGAGTGATTTAGTAGGGCGTCATGGACATTTTCATATCCTTTAGTCAGCTATATGAGGCAACTTTGAGGTCTAGGACCTTCTTCTCCATGGTGAGGATTTTCTAGTGATCTACATTGCTTTTTGGAATTTCCACACTCAAATTTCAATGATGCAAATATTTCCCAAATTATGTCACTAACATGTGTATTAAGTATTTCAGATGATCAAGGAACTAAGTCAAGATCTAGCTACAAATGACCATGCAATTTTATATATGTTTGGATGCTTTTAGACCAAGTTTTACAATGAGTATAAATTGTAAAAGTGTGTTTTTTGTACAACTTATTAAAATATGATGTAAGTACAAGTGATGATTTTCCATAACCTACCTTAAACCCTATCTCATAATCATATGAAACTTTTAGGGTTGTTAGTTTTCATAAGAAAAATCATTATATAGGTTTTCCAAATTTTACATACCACTTTACAAGATTTTTTCTTAGTCGAAGACTTTTTCGACTAAAACACACTTGGTCAAAGACTTAGACAATCGGAGAAGAATTGTCAAAATACATTGAGCTCTGACTCAGTCTTAGTTGAAGTCTTTGTTAACTAAAACCCTCGCGGTCGATGACTTTGTCAATCGACAAAGGAACATTATACCTTGATGACTAGGAAGATCGACCGACCCATAATTGTTAGAATCAGTGGAGCTCTCAAAACAATTCTCAGTCGACAAGCTGCTTAATCGAGACAAGTCTCAGATGAACTACTTGTCGATCGAGAATGTTCTGTAGACAAATTTTGTTAACAATCAAATTAGCTACTGCAACCCAACTAACTTTGTCCTAACATCTAGTTGACCAATAAAGACACCTTAAACACTCTTCAGAGTTATCCTTGTCACTTGTAAATATTTCCTATATATAGGAGTAGTCTTAGGAGACCTAGCAAACAACTTTGCTACAATAATTGACATACACTTGAGAATGATACTTGCAATCATACTCAAAGTGCTTAGCTTCTACACTTCAAGTTGCCATCATTCTAACCTAAGCCTTACCTCTATACTAGTGTCCTTCCACCTAATACAACATTGCCTAAACCTTGTGGAGTGAATCATCGTCAATTTTCAGTTAGTACTTTATTGTACATCTTGTGAATATTATTTGTAATTTCCATCATCTCTTCTTGTTCCCATTCTACAGATTACTGTTTCTTCTTACTACTTCAAGGTAGAAGGTTGGGATGAATCTCTCTTGGTTCTACTTCTTGGTTGAATGTTGTGACCAAGGTGGTGGAGGTTAATTGTGATAATATCCAAGTTGGTGCTCTTCTATGTTTGTCAAAGAAGAGGTGTGGTACGGTTCTTTTTAGAGTTTATTAAAGAAGAGGTGAAGTGGGTGACCATTCGGTGACCCGTAAAAAAAGATGATAGTTCTCCTTAAGATGAAAAAGAGGGTTTGTCTTGCTTCTAAAAAGGAACCGATAAATTTTAAATATTATGTGTATCAGTATAAAAAATAAATAATATAGGTGGCTTAAAGATTCTAGTTGGAAACAACTAGGTAATGGACTGACATCATTTGACGGAACCAGTCTAAATATGTGTGCTCTTGTGGGTGCTTATTTTGTACACTAACTTGTTTTATATTTTTGTACTCTTTACGTAAGTTGATATTAACCACATTTGTGTTTTGATATTGTAAAAAGTTTCTTTAGACTCTACTGACCCCCTTCTATAGTATTTTAATTCATATCAAAGTAGGTTTTCAAGGAGCCTTAACCGGTCTTGAAGATGGGGGATAATTGATTAGGTCAACTCAATCTTGAAGGGTTACATGTGAGATGGTCACATGTGTTCGACAGATCCAACTACACATTTTGGTAGAGGAGGATGCAATTTTACTTTGAAGGCATTAGCTTCAAGGTATGGAAGATGATTGCTCGTCCTTATGCACTTCTAATCATTGAGTTAGAACAATGAGACATTGAAACGGTGAAGAGATATACACTTAATGAAAAGGTTGTAAGTATTCTTCATTGTGCCTTATCTTGTAGTGGAATTAATTGAAACAGCTTATAAGATTTGGCATAAATTGTCCATCACTCATGAGGGTACTACACAAGTAAAGAATACAAAGATTAACATGCTAAAAAACAAATTTGAGTTATTTTGTATGCAACCTAACGAATCTATTATAGAGATGTATGCTAGATTTTTCAATATTATGAACAGCTTGAGTGCCTTGGGAAAACACATAAGCAAATAAGATCAAGTTTTCAAAATACTTAGGTATTTGCCACCCAAGTACAAATCTAACATCACCACAATAGAAGAGGCAAATGATCTTACAACAATGAATATGGAAAAACTCATAGGGAACTTGGAAACACATAAAGTCACTCTTGAGGAAGAAGAAAAAGTGGAAGCCAAACAACAAAAGGGAAGAAGGAGGGATATTTCTCTCAAAGCATCATCAAAGAACATCACTCAAGAAATTAGTGACACAAGTAGTGGTTATTATAGTGATTTGATGGTAAATGGTAATAAATATAAGAGATTTCATTCTAACAAAATTCCCAGTGTTCCTTCCTCTTATTCTAGGTGCTATGAATGTGGAAAGAAAGGCCACTTTATTTTTAAATGTCCAAAGTTCAACAAAGGTAAGAAGTCTCATTCAAGATGAAAGACAATGGAGATAAAGTTGAAAGGCCTACATGGGACCAATCAAGTGATGGTAGTGAAAGTGGCAAAGAGGAGGAGGTAGAATGTCTCATGGTGAAAGTGGATGAAGAAGAAACACATCAGGTAGACATTTTCAAATTATCTAAAGAAGAATTAGTTAATAGTTTTGAATAATTTCATGCCAAGTATATTGATTGCAAAAGATAATTGAAGAAACATGAAAAAAGTATTGATGAACTTCATGTTAATCTAAACAATTTTAGTTCTGAAAATTATACAATATAATCTTCAAATAGTGTATTAAAAGAATCTATAGAGATTTATTAGGCTATAATACTTGTTCTTGAAATAATAACAATCTTCTCTCTCAAGAAAAGGTTGATATGCTTACCAAACTAAATGATTATAAAACTCAACCTATTACGTGCATTCATTCAGATTAAGATGTTTTAGTAAAAGAAAGATATACTTTGCTCTCAAATCTTACTCAAGTAAACTCAGATGCATCTACGAAACTTGCTAAAAATATTGAATTACAAAAACAAATTTCTAAATTAATGTAAGGAAACAAAAGTCTTTATAAAAACCTAGATAATGATTGTAAACAAGTAGGGAGAAGAGGTCTAGAATATGTACCTAAGAGAAAACCTTCACATATAACTAAAACTAAAAGGAGATAAGTTTCCAAGACTATAACTATATATGTCCTTAAATATAAAATTGTAGAATTATATAGAAAATAGAAATTAGATATCTTTTATTTTTTGTCACTACTGTCAACATCTTGGACATTATTCTTTTTCATGTGAATATAGAAATAAAGGATCCCTTGACATGGTTTGGGTTCCAAAATTCCCAACTTAGAATAAAAAGGAGATCATGTTGAGATTTAACCTATTCTTAATTTTGATAAATGTATTTTGTGTCTTATCTCAACCTAATTAGATTTCAATGTGCATATCTTTTATTTTTTTCATTTGCATATCTTTTATTTATTCACTTGCACATCTGACTCAAATTGTTAAATAGAAATTTTAGATTCTCCAAAACTTGCTTTTGGTCAAAAAAATATTCAACTAAGGGGTCCTGCGTTCGACAAATAGTTTGATAAAAAATAAGCCTACCAAAAATTTAACTAGAATATTTAAATCATTGCAAGAAAATGTCTTAATTTCAAAATTGTAAAAATCTTTTGTCTTGAATAATTTAAGTTCCATACATAATATCTATTTCTTTCTATTTTCTCTAAAAATTGATCTTATAAAACTTGTTTGGAAATATAGGAAGGAAAAGAACAAATTTCTTGAGTTTTCTTGGTGAACCAAGCTCCTTGTATTGCTATTTTTGAATTTTTGTTATATACAATGCAACATAAGATGTAAAGAAAGAGAAAACAAACTATTAAGAAAGAAAAGGCATAACAATTAGGAAACTAATGATTCAAAGGAAAAATAATCTAGAACATATTAACAGAACTAGATGGCTTGAGTCACCATATCAACAAGCCAAACATATCCAAAAGAATATAGCAAGAACCAGCTAGGATAGGACAAAGATGCTTCTGGATAGCTCAGAAAAGCACCAAAAGAATAGAAAAGAACTCATTCAATCAATAATAGGAAGTCTTTATGTATGAGATCCCATAGTTTGGCTCCAATCTAACTGCACATCATCATGGACCCTAGAGTTCCTTTCTTTCCAAATTTAGAAAAAAATACAGAGATCTAGAGAATGATCCTTTCTACTCTTGCATACCATCATATCGTGAGAGTCCATTAGAATGCAGGGAAAGCCAAATTTCATATCTTTAACACAAATTCTAAAAGAGAAATTGCAAGAGAACATACAATGACTTGTCCATTCTTCACTATTTTTACTTAAGAAATAGATTGAAGGAGTGGTGATTCCCATATTTCTAACAAAGTCAGTAGTAAGGAGCCTTCCATGCCCTACATTCCGAGCATGGACATGAAAGCACATTGAGACTCTAAAATTCTAGATCCACTCAAAGAGAGGAGAAACAATAGACTTGGATCTGATCGCCTCCCAAATAGATTTGAGTTTGATATGTTGAACAACACTAAAAAGAATCATATCCCTTGAGTTTCTTAGACTGGCCAAATTTTCCAGGATAGTATTCAACTCTTTGTGTAGACGAGAATCATCAATATCCCACTTACCATTGATAATTATGTAGTTTAACTTGCAATTGAAAGGGAGACCAAGCTTGATCATACTTCACTGACCCAACTTATTAGTGAGAAAATAGTTTCCAGGGATCCATGGATCACCCCATAGAAAAACATCTTTTGCATTCCCAATATCAAAACTAATAAAAGACTTGAGAATGTCCCAAGTTCTAATAATTTTGTTTAGATGCCAAAAAAAGGAGTTTTTATCTGAAACTAAATAGAAAGAGATTTTTTTGAAATATTTTTCATGCAACTATTTAATCCATAAAGAATCCACTTTCCTAGCAATGTTCCAAACCTAAAAGATCAAGGCAACCTTAGTAATGTCTCTGATCGATCTAATACCTAGGCCACCTTCACCTTTAGTCTTAGTAACTTTATCCCATTTGATAAGATGAACACATGATTTGTTTCCACAAGGTCCCTACATAAAATCTCTAAAAGTTTATCAATCTCATCCATAATAGTGGAAGAAAGAGGAAAAGATGTCGACCAAAAAAGGTGAATAGAAGGTAAGGTAGAGTGAGAAAGCTCAAGATGACCATCCATAGAGAGTTGATTGGCTTTCCATCTATTCAATCTAATTTTAACTTTGTAAATTGAAGGAATTCAATAACTTCTCAACAATTTACCTATGAATAGGGGACACTAAGATATCTTTTCCTTAGACTTCCTTCATCAATTCCGAGAATACCACAAATCATATGTTTCTCAACACCATTACTAAAGAGAATAGAACTCTTCTCAAAGTTCAATTTTAAACTAGTGATAGAATAGAAATCATTAAGGATCAGCTTTAACTCCCTAGCATTCTTTTCATCAACATCCAAGAACACCATGAGATCATCAACAAAAACAATATGTGAAATCCCCAAATTATTCGATGCTCTCAAAGGATTAATCCTTCCTTCATCTTCAGCTTTGTCAATAAGAAGAAAGAAAGTTTTCATAACAACACAAAAAGGAAAGAAGCCAAAGGATCGTCTTACCTAACTCCATTACTTGACTTGAAAGATTTGGAAGGCTCTCCATTAATCACAATCTTATAAGAATTAGTAAAGAATATTTTTTAAGCCAAACACTCCAACACGCAGCAAAACCCATAAGATTAATGATCTTCAATAAGGCATCCCAAGAAATAGAGTCATAAGCTTTGGAAATGTCAAGTTTTAGACACAATCTATTCTTTCCACCTTTCCTGCCAAAATCATAAATCAATTCATTAGATAGAATAATAGCATCACATATGCTTCTACCTTTGATGAAGGTGCATTGGTTATCACTAATGACAGAAGGCGTGCCATTCTTTAACTTGTTGCTCATAATCTTGGTAATAGTTTTAAAGAGGACATTACAAAGAGCGACAGGCCTCCAATTTTTCATAAGATGATTCTCTTTGGACTTAGGAATGAGAGTGATAAAGGTTATGTTCATTTCTCTTAGAAGTCTTCCAGATCTATAGAAATGGGAAATATCATTAGTAACATCATTTTTGATGGAATCCCAACAACTTTTAAAAAAGTGTCCATTAAAGCCATCGGGTCCTGGGAATTTATCAGAATTGAAACCCATGATTACATCCTCTATTTCTTTAGGAGTAACCACTCTATCCAAAGTAAGACGATGCACATCATCCAGTCTTGTAAACTTCGTCTCATTCAACCTGAAATATCACTCACATGTCTTGTGTTGAAGATCTTATAGAAGTAATTGATAATGTGATCTTTAACGACTTCCTTCTTAGTGGATATGATACCATCTATTTCAATAGCTTTAATCTGATTTATTTGTCTTCTCACCGTAATAGAGGAGTAAAAGAATCTGGTGTTGCAGTCCCCTTCTTTGAGTCATAAGATTCTAGATTTCTGTCTCATAAATGACTCTGCAACCTTAAGAGTTGTAATAGATTTTTCCCTGCAGACAATCACTTGTATTTGAAGAGTAGGATTGTCTGGGTTGTTATCAAGATGAACCTATGCGTCAAGAGCATTCCTTTCACAAATATGAGCCTTATCACAAAAATTATGCACAATAGTACTGTTCCATTTAGACAAAGCACTTCTCAAATTCCCATCTTAGAGTAAACAATAAAAAGAGGTGAACCATCCCTAGTATGAATCCATCCTTCTTTAACAATATCTTGGAAATCTTCTCTTTTAGTCCATGCATTGAAGAACCTAAAGGGAGAGTTAAATTTCCCACTCTTTCCAATCTGCAATCCTAATATTTTATGGTCACTTGTAGTGTTGGAGAAAATAAAACCTTCACAATGCAAAAAATCCTTCAGAAAGTCACTGTTGTAAATAATTATGTCAATGAGAGACGTAAAAAATTTATCTCCTTCATGGTGATTGTCCCAAGAAAAGGTAGGACCATTCAAATTAAGATAAAAAAGCACACAATTCATCATACAGCTGTTTAAGTCCTCCATCGACTTCTTAGAAGGTGGTTCTTTGCTCAGTTTTTCACTTTCCTTCCAAATTTTTTGAGTTTGAAACTAAATATACTTTATAAACAAAATTGTTGGATGATATTATTTCTAAATGCCTCATTTCAAGATCAAGTAAGTAGATTAAAAGAAAATATGATTTATATTAAAAAAAATTACCTCATTTTTATGCTCATATTGATCATAACATTATTCTTCAAACAAATTTTCATTGAAAGGATAAGATTTCTATCCTTGTAGAAGATCTTTCTAGGAGTAGACAATGCTTGATTTTCTATCTCTTGCAAAAGAAAGTGAAAAGTTGAAATTGTCTTTAGGCCAATTTTCTAGTAGTAGAAATGTATTGAATAACATATTCTTTTTGGAGGATTCAAACATTATGCATTCTCATGAATCACGATATAATCATAGTTTGGGCACCCAAAACCTCTAGATAATAAGTAAAAAGATCATGAGTCTTATTTACAAATTCTTTTATTCTTAACATGGAGAAAAATAATATGTGCCATGACATTCATGTGTATTGTAATTTTCTGTTGCAATCTATGAGCATCTCAATTGACTAACACTTGGACCAAACAACAATTTAGTCAAACACAATATCAACCATGATCATATTAGTGAAAAATGTATTTGGATCTTTCAAAAATTATTTGACCTTTTACTAAATATCGGGGTTTCTACATATGACATGAATGCTTTATCATGGAATTTGGGTTCTTTAATGGCATCTTTTTTTAATTGAGCTCCTTTTACTTAGTGTTAGATTGAGGGGGATCTCAATATCTTTTAATATAACTTGCATGTATTTTTGGCTCTTAATTGATTCTCTATATCAATAAAAGCTTAACATCCTTTAACATTTGGTTTAGAGATCCTTTTAGAGTTGTTACTATGATGCTTAATGGCTTCTCTATCCAATATGGGTTGAACATCCCTTATATTTGGTCTGAAGATTATTTTATTGATCTCATTTTGTACTTGATTGATTCTCTAATCATTTTTGGGCTTAACATCCATTGAAAGTGATTGGGAAATCAGTTTTGGTTTTATCTTTAGATTTTTATGGAAAATCTCTACATAATGAAGGACTTAACATTACATACATTAATATTGAGATATTCATTTGAAAAAGGTATTTCTTCATGGAATCTATATACCATGGTGGACTTAACATTCCTTACCATTGGTTTAGAGTATCATTTTAATAGTTTATGCAAATTAGGATCTTCTTATCATGACTAACTTAACATTCCTCTAATTGGTAATTAGACAACATTTTAATATCGTTCCTTGATCAAATATGGCTTTTTGACTATGCCTTAATATGATTAATGTCTATATTTTTTTTGGCTCTCCCCATCAATTAGTATTGTTTTTCAATTGACACATTGGATATAAGGTTTTCCCTCTCCAAATTGAGCATCATATTTTGGGAGAGTATCTCACTAAGGGGGGTTTCCCACTAAGCAGGAGTCATTTTATCTTCATTACTTTCTATCTTTTTGAGATGACAAATAAGGAGAAAAATCCATGAGATAAATTGGATATCAACAAAGCAATTTAGAAGGGGATAAAATTTATTTGATAGATTGGCTATCAACAAAGAGTTATTTCAAAAGGTATGTAGTTCTAAATTTGATATTTTTCAATTTATCTTATGGAAATATTTGTCATCATGAAAAAGGGGTTGATTGTTGGCCTTTTGGATATGCCACACTCAAATTTCAATGACGTAAATATTTCCCAAATTATGCCTCTAACATGTGTATTAAGTGTTTTAGGTGATCAAGGAACTAAGTCAATATCTAACTAAAAAGACCATGCAATTTTATATATGTTTGGATGATAGAAAACCAAGTTGTACAATGAGTATAAGTTGTACAAGTATGTTTTTCATACAACTTGTTAGATATGATGCGAGGGTAAGTGATAATTTTTTGTAACCTACACAAAACCCTGTTCCATACTGAAATGAAGCCTTTAGGATTGTTAGATTTCATTAGAATGATCATTGGATTTTTTTTTCAAATTTTACATACCACGTTCTAGGATTTTTTATCAGTCAAAGACTTATTCAATCGAAACACACTTGGTCGAAGACTTAGACATCCAAAGAAAAATTTTCACAATGCATTGAGCTCTGAGTCAGTCTTAGTCAAAGTCTTTGTCGACCAAAACCCTCTTGGTCAAAGACTTTGTCGGCCGATAAAGGAACGTTATACCTTGTTGACCAGGAAGAATGATTGGTACATAAACGTTAGAACCAATTAAGCTCTCAGAAGACTTCTCGATTAACAAACTTCTCAACCGAGACAGTCTTGGTTGAACTACTTGTCATCCAAGAATGTTTCGCAAACACATTATATTTACAATCAAATTAGCCATTGCAACCCAACAAACTTTTTTCTAACGGCTAGTTGACAACTAAAGATGCCCTAAACACTCTTGAAAATTATTCTAATGTCACTTGTAAATAATTCTTATATATAGGACTGGTCTTAAGAAACTTAGAAAATAACTTTGCAATAACAATTAACATACACTTGAGCATACTACTTGCAATCCTACTCAAAGTTCTTAGATTCTACACTTCAAATTGTTATCATTCTAGCCTAAGACTTATCTCTTTACTAGTGTACTTCTCCACCTAATACAACCATGCCTAAACCTTTTAGAGTGGATCATCATCAATTGTCCATTACTGCTTTATTAACATCTTGAGAAGATTATTTATAATTTTCATCTTCTGTTCTTGTTCCCTGCTAAGGCTTATTGTTGCTTATCACTACTTAAAGGTAGAAGGTTGTGGTGAAGCTCTCTTGGTGCTACTTCCCAATTGAAGGTTGCGACCAAGGTGGTGAAGGTTGGTTGCGTTCATCTCTAAGTCGGTTCTCTTCTACATCTATCAAAGAAGAGGTGTGGTTCGGTGCTCTTCCATGCCAGTTAAAGAAGATGTGAAGTGGGTGACCTTCTGACGGGCCATCAAAGAAGGTGATAGTTCTCCTTGGCGTAAAAATGAGGGTTTTTCTTGATCTTGAAAAGGCACCAGTAAATTTTTTATGTTATCTATCAGTATAAAAAAGGAATAAAATACATGATTTAGAAATTTGTGTTGGAAACAACTAGGTAGTGGACTAACATCATTTGACAGAACCACTCTAAATTTGTGTTTTCTTATGATTTCTTCTTTTCTCCACTAACTTACTTTATATTTCCACATTTTTAAGCAAGTTGCAATTAATTGTGTTTGTGTTTTATATTGTAAAAAGTTTCTTTAGACTCTATTCACCCCTTCTATAGTCTTTCAATCTCTCTTCTTTGTTTTTCCTCCCTCCACTAACTTTTGTGAGTCGAAAGGAGATGCACTGGGGAGAGGTGCTTTGTTCCTTATCCCTGTCCACTTCAAGCTCCAACAAAAGGGGATTGGTTGGGTAGCTCTCGAGGTGTGCCTGATCCAAAGGCTTTGCCCAATACTCTTAACACCTAATAGGTTGTTCTCATGTCATGGTCTCATATACCCAACTATTCTGCTGTAAAAGGGAGCTAAGTGATGATGTTACAGTCATCAAACCAAAAGACATACAATGCAAGCCACAACTAAGTCATGATTAATGAGAGGGTTGGATACGTGACGTCAAATCAAATCAAACTTATATCTAAATCAGTTGAATCCTATATCATTAAATACTAGTTCAAAGTCAATATTTCTCATCAGTTCATCTGTATTCCATGAAAATTCAACCATAACTTCTTTATTAGTTCTCTTTCTCTCAGCCAAGTTTGAGGCATAAATAATGTTACTTGATTGTTTGAACAAGTTCCTTAATGGGGTCATTCTCATGCTCATATATATCAAAACAAACCACCCCCAAAAGTTCAAAAGTAAGCTAAGAATGTATGAATGGTTCTTTGGAATTATAAAGTTAAAGCATATTTTCTTTATCAAATTAACCAAATAAATCGATCACTTGACCACATAAAAAACATTAAATCTCATAACTATAGTAACATGTCTTAATAGTCACGTCAACTTGGGATTAACCAAGAGAGATCATTCATGGATCATTAGATCTATATTTAATGTCAAACTCTTAGAAATTGAGGCTTTCATAGCTATCCTTGGATATATGCTCATGTTCTCCTCATACTCATGTGGATAATGTTTTCATCTTTGCAACATCACATACTTCAATGCCTTCAATGGCCATGGTGTGCATTGTAACCTTAAACCTGGCTATATGCTTCAACATAATGTAGTTCGTGATAGTCTTTTTAATCTAGTCTCTTGAACCAGAGTTAAGGTCCTAAAGGAAGATCATATGTCATTATTTGACACACGAACTAATGGTATCCACTCCCATTTTCCTACAATCATCTTGTAATCTGATTGGATGATGGAGAACACACCTGTGTTGACCTTTCTAGAGTCTCTCCTCTGATACACATTCTTTGAAGTAACGTTAAAACAAACCCAACTATAACATCCCTGACCTGGGTTATTAACTAACCCTAGGTGTTTTTCTTAATTATGTAATTAGATGCTTGAAATTATCTTTTGGTATGTAATTAAAGATCCTAAGGAACATATATTTCTATTTCTGTCCTTTTTGAACAATGTTGTAATATTGTTTTGTAATACAGGGACCTATGTGCAAATTACCCAATTAGAAGGGTTAACTTGAAAATTGCACAAGTTTAGATGTTCCTTTGGTGTTGTGACATCATAAGAATGAATATGATGAAGTATGATGGATTCTCCAAGCCTGGGCACTAAGATGCAGCTTGTGGAAGCAATCCTTGTGCTCTAAACACTAGTTATGGTGTAAAGTGCAATTTACCCAAAACATGGGGTGCAAAATGTTAAATATACCTTCTAGAGTATCTTTCATGACTCTTGGCATCAACTAGAGTAAAAATGATGAATAGGGCGCTTCATTTGAATAAACAAATAAGAATGATAACCTTTGTAATTAAATAATCAAGTTGTAAGCAAAATGACCCTTTATGTGTATACAATATAGTAGAATGTTTGGTTTCCTTTCCTCTAGACCTTGGTTTAAGAAGAAGTTTTGCCTAAGAAGAGAATGAGGGACGTGCCCATAAGGAGAGAAGGACCTAGTTGAGAAATGAGAATAAAAGTTGTCCTTATCTTGAAATTTCACCCAAAGTATATATACACCCTTCTTTACCTAGCAAGGATCATTTCCTTCACTTCCCTTCTTATCCCCTTGCTTGGACCGACTAATGGTAGATCTTTGTACCATAGGAGAATGGCTAAGGAGTTCTAGGTAAGGTTTGATCATCATCTTGCTCGGATTCATGGAGGAAGTCATGTTGCAAGGTTGTTTTTATGGTCTTTCTTACTAAGTTCTTCTTTCTAGCCATCCCTTCCAACCAATTCTTGGAGAAACGACCTTGGCCAACCTATGGAGCTCAAGACGCCATTAGAGATTGGAAGCTAGGAGCTCTATGGATGACTTTAAGGCGGGTTTTATAACTCTACACCCTTAAACTTTGATTATGCACTTTCTTTCTTGCAAATCGTTGCTAGTTCTTCTCCCTCCAACACTTCTATGCTTTCTTACAACCAAAACCATGAAGAAACCGACCCTGATCTGAGGTATAAGAAGATGGGCGTGATTACCTATGTTACTTTACCAAATGGTCTTGCACATTTGGTCTAAATGTTTTGCAAAACCGTTTAGAACCAAACGGTTTCAAAACCGTTTGGATTCATGCGGTTTGCAAGACCATTTAGATTCAAACGGTCTCCAAGACCATTTGGGAGGTTTGACCAGGCGTTGACCATTTGAGGGTCTGTTGAACACATTATGAATTGACCACCTACAAAGAATCATTGTCTAATTGCAAGTAAATCCCAAGTTAAAGGCACTTTAATCATCTAAACCCTAATCGGGTTCATTGCTGATTTCAATGGACCAATCTTGTTGAAGTTTGGGTTGAGTGGCCCAAACGGTTTCAAAAGCATTTGGGGATCACTCAAACGGTCTCAAGACTGTTTGGTGATCACCCAAGACCGTTTGGAGGTCTAGGGTTAAGAGAATTTGATGAATTGAAGGTCCAATCATAATCGGTTGTTGAAATAATAAAAGTGCTGATTTGGTGACCTAATTAGGGTTCAACCCTTAACAAATTGACTTAGTTTTTTATGAGACTTTGGGAAAACGGTCTCAAGACCGTTTGGAGGATTCCCAAATGATCCCAAGACCGTTTGGGGTCAGTTCATGGCCCAATTGAGTGATAGTTGATGGGTTCAACTTCAATTATACTCATATTGATGAATGTTAAAGGTTGATCAATTTCAAACCCTAATTAAATTGGTCCCAACCCTAATTGGTTATCAATTGAGGGTCAATTGAGTATCAAATTGGTTAAGGATTAACCTAATTACCTTAATTGATAGGTGGTTAACAAGTATGAGATCGATTGAAGGGTTCAACACTGAAAACCCTAATCAATTGCAAGTGTTGATGCCCTTTTTAGGTCCATACGGTTTTGAGATGTTTGGACCAAACGGTCTCAAGACCATTTGAATCCAAATGGTCTCAAGACCGTTTGGGGCAAACGGTCTCAAGACCGTTTGAGACCAAACGGTTTCAAAACTATTTAGATTCTTACGGTTTCAAGGCTGATTTGATCAAACGGTTTCAAAGTCAAACTTGTCTAAACGGTCAACATGATCAAACGGTTTCAAGACCGTTTAGGGGAAAATGGTCTTGAGTGTGATCTTTTCCATGTGGTCTTGAAGGTCAAAGTTACCAAATGGTCAACCCTTCCAAACAGTTTCAAAACCCTTTGGAGGTTGAAAGTTCAAAACCGTTTGGGGTCTTTTAAGCTCAAGATTCCTTAATGATTAAAAGGCTTAGATGGCTCAATGGTTGTTTAACTTGAACCCTAATTATTTTTAAATACATTAAGGGGTTAAATGATTAGTAGATTAACCCATGTTATGATCAATGGGGAATATTACTACTGCACCCTTAATAGACTTAAGCAGTCAACATCTTGATCAAGCAAACCCTAATGACCATACTGGTGATAACTTGACTTATGAGTAATCAAAGTTGACTTGATCTAACCTAATATAGAATGATGTAAACATCATATAATAGTAAGGGGAGAGAGAAGACTCCTAATATGTGTGAGAATCAAGTAAAATACCTTAAAAAATGAATGAATGCACATGATTAGGGTATGACCCTTCATAGTGAGATCATAGAAACCCTAATTATGATGGTCAGTGAATCATAATCTAATTTGAAGGCATTAATGATGATAATCTTTATACATGATGGTGCTATGAGCTCAATTCACTATGAAGTGAATATTAAACCCTAATTCTAGGGTAATACCATGTGATGCGAATAGTAAACCCTAATCTAGGGTGATGTGATGAATGGAATAATTTTGGGTTATGCCCTTAAGCATGAAACCCTATGAATGAATCATAACATGAGGAACCTTTATGCCTTGTAAGCTAAGGGTGTTTAATATCCCTAATTGAAGTAAATAAACCCTATCCCTAGAAACCAGTTGTGGTAATATGACACGGTCGTGGTGAACCCTTTGTTGCACGACCGTGTAATGAAGCACGGTCGTGGTGTCCTATAAGGAAATTGAAAAGTTTTGGTATTATGCTAATACTATTATATATGCATGTCCTTAATTATATTAGTCATGCAGGTTGATATTATGAGGTGATCATAGCCATGTAAGGGTTATGATATCATATTCCTTAAAAACAATTATAAGCTTTAAGAGTAATGATATGTGAAAAGTATATACATTGCTTTAATCAAGGTCATGTTGTTAGATGACTTGATGCTTATATGTCACTTGGTAGCAAGTGTTATGATAATCTGAGGGTTTGAATAACCATGTTCCTGAATCATATGATGAGATGGTTAAGAAATAGTATCTAAATGATAACTGATGTGTGTTAGGTTTGATATATTTAGTATTCTTCTTTCATAGTTGTTGTTCTAATGATTATTGTTTGAAAACATGCTTGATGCTAAAATAATGCTGAAATGTATCTTAATAATCAAGTATAATCATATCATGTAGAGACCTGATCATAGATCCATCATTGTCAGAAGCCAAATGATGGTGAAACAGGTTTTCCTAAGGGAAGTCCTGGATCATATACTTTTGAGTATGTGGGGGTTTATGGACCCGAATATCCTCACGTCCTGATGTAGGAATTGATGTAAGATGTACTTTATTCCATCAATCCTTCAATATGTGTTTATGCTGGGATGATGTATCACTAATCTCTCGAGGGAATCTTTAATGCCGCATCGATAAGAGATAAACAAGAGATCTTTTGATGATGAAGAGAGTACAGAATGCCACTGCGACTCTAATAGCGAAGTTGCCAGAATACCGTGGAAAGCTATTATAGCAGAGACACGAGATGTCCTGCATGTTGATCCTCACACTGACTGAGGAAGATCAGGTCATAAGAATCTGGCTCTTTTGATGACCTATGTATGATACGAATGAGACTTAGTAGTGATCGGTTGGAGTATGAGTGGTATACCTCATCTCCGCAGGGCATAATAATGTTTGTAAAACATAATCAGCCGCATAGCATATCTTCTTAGATTGAACTACGAGAAACAATGATTGATATTACATTGTTTATAATATTCTAGTCCAGTAACTAGTATACATGTTCTTCATATCCTAATATTGTAATGATTTCTTGAGCAATAGTTGCTTTACTTAATCCTAAGCATGTTGTTGAATGTTTTAAAGTTATATTGTTTATGTTATTCTTTCTTTGCTATAACAAAGCTTCTTGCGGAGATTTATAACTCTCACTGGGACAATTATTCAATTGTCTCACCCCATAAGTTTCGACTTTTTAGGTGGACGTCAAGGACGGAGAAACCAATCTGAGGATGAGCAGTATCAGTAGCAGCAACACCAGGGGTAGCAGTGAATCTCAGGTGGAGATACTGACTGTCCAGTCTTGTAGATAGCATGTCTTATGTCGTCTCTATACTCTCAGGTCCTAGGGGTCAGTAGGTCTGAGGTTTTTGGCTTTAAGCCTCAAGATTTTGTATCTTGCCTTGTACAGTTAACAGGGCAATGGATGTATATAATCACTCGAGAGGTGATTCCACAGAGATGTAATGTTCAACCATGTTGTAAATAGTTTATCTTGTTTCTTATAAAAAGAGTTTTATGTTTTAAAGATCTCTTTCCAAAAAGTTTTAATTTTTAGTGATTTTTTTCATATTCCGCTGCTAATAAACCGCTTCTGCTGAGTTGATCTCGTTTTCTGCAATGGATCGCCACAATTTAGTGGTATCAGAGCTCTAGGTTCGCTGAGTCTATAGTGACATAGGACTTAGGATGTTGAGTCTATTCTTAGTGTTTTCCAGTATATCTAATAGTGTCTTCTGCTCCTCAGGAGAAGAAGATAAGTTAAGGATGTCTGGACCACATGAAGAGTATGTGGAAGAGAGTAGCGTTGCTGCACCCCGAGAAGGTGCAAGGAACCTAGAGATACAGCAACATGTACCTGAGTCACCCCAGTTCAATCCAGTTGACATGGGGAACCCAGCCGTTCAGACCATGTTTGGGCAGTTTATGACTTCCACGACACACATAACAAATAGGATGCCCATTCCTGCACCTAGGGCACCTACCCAACCTGAAGGACAAGGAATCGGCAAGATGTTTGAACGACTTCGCCGAGTCAGAACGACTGAGTACTTTGGAACAGCTGATCCTGCAGATGCCGACCTGTGGTTAACCAAACTAGAGAAGGATTTTAGAATCCTGAACATCCCAGAAGCTGAGATGGTTAGACATGATGTCTATCTTCTCAAAGGGAGTGCTGGTCACTAGTTGACCATGGAAGAGCAGAAGAGGCCTGGTGTGGAGGTTGCGTGGGAAGTCTTTCGACTAGAGCAGAAGAAGCCTAGGTTTTCTGCACCTACACCACCACCACCTAGACCTAGTGCTCAGACTCAGTGGACACCGAGTAGAGGTAGAGGACGAAGCCTACCACTACAAGGAGCTCGCAGTTCAGCATCTATGTCGGTTATAGGACCACCAAGACCACAACAACTGGATAGAAGTTGTTATATATGTGGGAAGATGGGGCATTTAATGAAAGACTACAGAGCTAGACCAGCAAGTGTGACACAACCGCAGAGGTAGAGTCAGCAAGGATCACAGAGGAGACAGTTTCCAGGAACAGCTAGAGGACGTGGACAAGCATCCCAAGCTGGATCGTCAGCACCGAATCAACCACAGGCAACAACAAGGTTCTATGCAATGAATCCACCTGATGCAGTGATCAACCCTCAGGTTGTGGCAGGTCAGATGGAATTGTTATATTCTGATATGTCTACATCCTGTGTTGTATCTGTTTTGATTGATCCAGGTGCTACGCACTCTTTTATCACTCGAAGAGTGATTCGTAACTGCAATATGACAGTCAGTCATAGGGTGGATAGCTTGTTGCTTGAGACTCCATTGAGAGGGTCTGTCGTGATGAAAGAGGTATGCTCTCCTTGCATCCTCTTCTTTTCTGATCATCGCATTCAAGTGGATCTTATACCACTTGAGATGCAAGGATTTGATATAATCCTTGGGATGGATACCTTGGAAAGGTATAAGGTTGTTTTAGATTGCGAATCCAAGCAATTGTTTGCTAATGATAGTGACACATGGATCTTTAAAGGTGAGAGAAAGATTCTACCCACCTGTCTTGTATCAACTATGGTTGTTGAGAAGCTGATGAGGCAAGTATGTTATGCATTCTTGGCCCATGTGGTATATACTACCATGGATAGTCCTAACCCTACTGAAGTTCTTGTAGTCAGGGAATTTGAAGATGTGTTTCCTGAAGAACTTCCAGGTGTGCCACCACCTCAGAAATTGATTTTGAAATCAATTTGATCCCAGATACACAACCTATAGAACAAACACCCTATAAGATGGCACATGCTGAGATGGCAAAACTCAAGAAACAATTACAAGAGTTTCTTGAGAAGGGCTTTATCTGACCGAGTACTTCACCATGGGGTGCTCCGGTCCTTTTCGTTAAAAAGAAAGACGGATCGATGTGGTTGTGCATTGATTACAGACAACTAAACAATGTAACAATAAAGAACAAGTACCCTCTGCCAAGGATTGATGATCTCTTTGACCAGTTGCGTGGTGCAACAGTCTTCTCAAAGATAGATTTGAGATCAGGATATCATCAACTCCGTATTAAGGACACTGAAATACCCAAGTCTGCCTTTAGGACAAGGTATGGTCATTATGAGTTCACAGTCATGTTGTTTGGAGTAACTAATGCACCAGCTGCATTTATGGAACTCATGAATAGAATCTTCCGACCTTTTCTCGATCAGTGTGTTGTTGTCTTTATAGATGACATTCTGATCTATAGTAAAGATACTCAGCAGCATGAACAACATCTTCGTCAAGCTTTAATTTTTCTAAGAGAACATAAGTTATACGCTAAGTTTAGCAAGTGTGAGTTCTAGTTACCGGAAGTATCTTTCCTTGGACACGTGGTATCTGCCTCGGGTATTCATGTTGATCCTAAAAAGGTAGAATCTGTCCTACAATGGGAACAGCCGAAGACACCGATGGAGATCCATAGTTTCTTAGGGTTAGCTGGCTATTACCGAAGGTTCATTAAGAACTTCAGTTCTATAGCCTTACCCTTGACTAAGTTGACCCAGAAGGATGTTCCTTTTGCCTGGAGTGACAAGTGTCAGCAATCTTTCCAGCTGTTGAAGGAGAGGTTGACAAGTGCACCTGTACTTGTGCTACCTGGGCAAGGCAAATGATATATAGTGTTCTGTGATGCCTCCAAGAATGGACTCAGATGTGTGTTGATGCAGGATAAGCAAGTGATTTCTTTTGCTTCTCGACGGCTTAAGAAACACGAGGAGAATTATCCGACACATGATCTGGAGCTAGCTGTTGCGGTTCATGCCTTGAAAATTTGGAGACACTATCTCTACGGAGAGACATTCTAGATTTTCACTGATCATAAGAACCTTAAGTACATCTTCTCTCAGCATGAACTTAACATGAGGCAATGATGCTGGATGGAGTTAATCAAGGACTACGATTGTACAATTGATTACCATCCAGGGAAAGCCAATGTGGTTGCAGATGCTCTGAGTAGGAAAACAACAACACCAGCAGTAGATAGGGCACAACTAAACTCTTTAGTATGCTCTAGGAGAGATATGCTTATCTCCTTAAGGCAAGACAATGTAAAGTTGAAGGTGTCATTGTTAGCCGGGTTGTTGGCTAAGATGCATATAAAACCTACCTTGAGAGAGTAGATCAAGGAGGCACAGCAATTTGATGCTACGGTTCAGTAGATCAGATCAGAGTATGGTGATGAGAAGCGAGATGATTTCCATGACTCAGATGACCAAGTAGCCTATTATGATGGGAGGATGATAGTGCATGATGTGGATAACTTGAGAAAGTTAGTCCTGGAAGAAGCCCATTCTTCAATGTATGCTATGCATCCAGGAAGCACCAAGATGTATCAAAACTTGAAAGATATGTATTGGTGGCCTGGGATGAAGAAAGACGTGGCTGAGTTTGTTCTGAGGTGTCCTGTGTGTCAGCAGGTTAAAGTTGAACACTAGAAGCCTGCAGGAACAATGAAACCTTTACCCATACCACAGTGGAAGTGGGATCATGTAACCATGGACTTTGTTGTTGGCCTACCCAGGGAAAGCAAAGGGCATGATTCCATTTGGGTAATTGTTGATAGGTTGGCAAAGACAGTGCATTTCTTGCCAGTCAAAACAACCTATTCTGCTGAGAGGTTAGCACAGTTGTATGTTCAAGAGATAGTGCGACTGCACGGAGCTCTAGTCACTATAGTTTTGTACAGAGGTCCCCAGTTTACGAGTTGTTTTTGGGAACGACTGTACAAAGCTTTAGGCACCCAGTTAAGGTTTAGTACAGCCTTTCATCCTCAGATGGATGGACAGTCGGAAAGGACTATACAGACCTTGGAAGACTTGCTGAGAGCATGTGTTCTCCAGTTTACAGGGAGTTGGGATCTGCACCTAAGCTTGATAGAGTTTGCCTATAACAATAGCTATCAACATAGCATTGACATGGCACCTTATGAAGCTTTGTATGGTAGACATTGTAGATCACCCCTATGTTGGTATGAAATCGGTAAATATCAATTGTTAGGTCCTAATCTTGTGCAGCAAACCACAAAGAAGATTAAAGTGATACAACAATAGATTAAAACTGCACAGGATAGGCAGAAATCATATGCTGATAGAGGTCGTAGACCCTTAGAATTATGGGTTGGAGATAGAGTGTATCTCAAGGTCTCTCCTTGGAAGGGAGTTCTGAGATTTGGAAGGAAAGGGAAGTTAGCTCCTAGATTTATGGGGCCTTATCCAATCATTGAACGGATTGGAAAGGTAGACTATAGACTACAGTTACCACCAGAGTTACAGAGGTTAAATCCTGTGTTTCACATTTCTATGCTGAGGAAATGTCACCCTGATACTGAGTCAGTTCTACAACCTTTGGAGGTAAATTGAATGATGACATATCTTATGAGGAAGGACTAGTGTCAATCCTTGATAATAGAATTAAAAAGTTGAAAAAGAAAGATATAAGTCTTGTGAAAGTTCGCTGGAATCATCATAGTGTTGAAGAAGCCACATGGGAGCTAGAGGAGGAGATGAGAAGGAAATACCCTACTCTTTTCTCTTAATATGTTTTGTTGATTTCAGGGATGAAATCCTTGTAAGGGGTGGACAATTTGTAACATCCCTGACTTGGGTTATTAACTAACCCTAGGTGTTTTGCTTAATTATGTAATTAGATGCTTGAGATTAACTTTTGGTATGTAATTAAAGCTCCTAAGGAACATATATTTCTATTTCTGTCCTTTTTGAACAATGTTGTAATATTGTTTTGTAATAGAGGGACCTATGTGCAAATCACCCAATTAGAAGGGTTAAACTGCAAATTGCACATGTTTAGATATTCCTTTGGTGTTGATACATCATAAGAATGAATATGATGAAGTATGATGGATTCTCCAAGTCTGGGCACTAAGATGCAGCTTGCGGAAGCAATCCTTGTGCTCTAAACCCTAGTTATGGTCTAAAGTGCAATTTACCCAAAACATGGGGTGCAACATGTAAAATATACCTTCTAGAGTATCTTTTATGACTCTTGGAATCAACTAGAGTAAAAATGATGAATAGGGCGCTTCATTTGAATAAACAAATAAGAATGATAACCTTTGTAATTAAATAATCAAGTTGTAAGCAAAATGACACTTTATGTGTATACAATATAGTAGAATGTTTGGTTTCCTTTCCTCTAGACCTTGGTTTAAGAAGAAGTTTTTCCTAAGAAGAGAAGGAGGGACGTTCCCATAAGGAGAGAAGGACCTAGTTGAGAAATGAGAATAAAAGTTATCCTTATCTTGAAATTTCACCCAAAGTATATATACACCCTTCTTTACTTAGCAAGGATCATTTCCTTCACTTCCCTTCTTATCCCCTTGCTTGGACTGACTAAGGGCAGAGCTCTGGAGCAGAGGAGAACAGATAAGGAGTTCTAGGTAAGGTTTGATCATCATCTTGCTCGGATTCATGGAGGAAGTCAGGTTGCAAGGTTGGTTCTATGGTCTTTCTTACTTAGTTCTTCTTTCTAGCCATCCCTTCCAACCAATTCTTGGAGAAACGACCTTGGACGACATGTGGAGCTCAAGACGCCATTAGAGCTTGGAAGCTTGGAGCTCTATCCATGACTTTATGGCGGGTTTTATAACTCTACACCCTTAAATTTTGATTATGCACTTTCTTTCTTGCAAATCGTTGCTAGTTCTTCTCCCTCCAACACTTCTATGCTTTCTTACAACCAAAACCATGAAGAAACCGACCCTGATCTGAAGTAGAAGAAGATGGGCGTGATTACCTATGTGACTTTACCAAACGGTCTTGCACCTTTGGTCTAAATGTTTTGCAAAACCATTTAGAACCAAACGGTTTCAAAACCATTTGGATTCATGTGGTTTGCAAGACCGTTTAGATTCAAAAAGTCTCCAACACCATTTGGGAGGTTTGACCAGGCGTTGACCATTTGAGGGTCTGTTGGACACATTATGAATTGATCACCTACAAAGAATCATTATCTAATTGCAAGTAAATCCCAAGTTAAAGGCACTTTAATCATCTAAACTCTAATCGGGTTCATTGCTGATTTCAATGGACCAATCTTGTTGAAGTTTGGGTTGAGTGGTCCAAACGGTTTCAAAACCGTTTGGGGATCACCCAAATGGTCTCAAGACCGTTTGGTGATCACCCAAGACCGTTTGGAGGTCTAGGGTTAAGAGAATCTGATCAATTGAAGGTCCAATCATAATAGGTTGTTGAAACAATCAAAGTGTTGATTTGGTGACCTAATTAGGGTTCAACCCTTAACAAATTAACTTAGTTTTTTATGAGACTTTGGGAAAACGGTCTCAAGACTGTTTGGAGGATTCACAAATGATCCCAAGACCATTTGGAGTCAGGTCAAAGCCCAATTGAGTGATAGTTGATGGGTTCAACTTCAATTATACTCATATTGATGAATGTTGAAGGTTGATCAATTTCAAACCCTAATTCAATTGGTCCCAACCCTAATTGGTTATCAATTGAGGGTAAATTGAGTATCAAATTGGTTAAGGATTAACCTAATTACCTTAATTGATAGGTTTTTAACAAGTATGAGATCGATTGAAGGGTTCAACACTGAAAACCCTAATCAATTGCAAGTGTTGATGCACTTTTTAGGTCCATACGGTTTTGAGCTGTTTGGACCAAACGGTCTCAAGACCGTTTGGGACCAAACGGTCTCAAGACCGTTTGGGACCAAACGGTCTCAAGACCATTTGGGGGCAAATGGTCTCAAGACCATTTGAGACCAAACGGTTTCAAAATCATTTAGATTCATGCGGTTTCAAGGTTGATTTGATCAAACAGTTTCAAAGTCAAACTTGTCTAAATGGTCAACATGATCAAATGGTTTCAAGACCGTTTAGGGGAAAATGGTCTTGAGTGTGATCTTGTCCATGCAGTCTTGAAATTCAAAGTTACCAAACGGTCAACCCTTCCAAACGGTTTCAAAACCGTTTGGAGGTTGAAAGTTCAAAACCGTTTGGGGTCTTTTAAGCTCAAGATTCCTTAATGATTAAAAGGCTTAGATGGCTCAATGGTTGTTTAACCTGAACCCAAATGATACCTAAAGACATTAAGGGGTTAAGTGATTAGTAGATCAACCCATGTTATGATCAATGGTGAATATTACTACTGCACCCTTGATAGACTTAAGCAGTCAACACATTGATCAAGCAAACCCTAATGACCATAATGGTGATAACTTGAATTATGAGTAATCAAAGTTGACTTGATCTAACCTAATCTAGAATGATGTAAACATCATCTAATAGTAAGGGGAGAGAGAAGACTCCTAATATGTGTGAGAATCAAGTAAAATACCTTCAAAAATGAATGAATGCACATGATTAGGGTATGATCCTTCATAGTGAGATCATAGAAACCCTAATTATGATGGTTAGTGAATCTTAACCTAATTTGAAGGCATTAATGATGATGATCTTCATACATGATGGTTCTATGAGCTCAATTCACTATGAAATGAATAGTAAACCCTAATTCTAGGGTAATACCATGTGATGCAAATAGTAAACCCTAATCTAGGGTGATGTGATGAATGGAATAATTCTGGGTTATACCCTTAAGCATGAAAACCTATGAATGAATCATAACATGAGGAACCTTTATGCCTTGTAAGATAAGGGTGTTTAATATCCCTAATTGAAGTAAATAAACCCTAACCCTAGAAACCAGCTGTGGTAATATGACACGGTCGTGGTGAACCCTTTGTTGCACGACCATGTAATGAAGCACGACCGTGGTGTCCTATAAAGAAATTGAAAAGTTTTGGTATTATGCTAATACTGTTATATATGCATGTTCTTAATTGTATTAGTCATGCAGGTTGATATTATGAGGTGATCATAGCCATGTAAGGGTTATGATGTCATATTCCTTAAAAATAATTATAAGCTTTAAGAGTAATGATATGTCAAAAGTATATACATTGCTTTAATCAAGGTCATGTTGTTAGATGACTTGATGCTTATATGTCACTTGGTAGCAAGTGTTATGATAATCTGAGGGTTTGAATAACCATGTTCCTGAATCATATGATAAGATGGTTAAGAAATAGTATCTAAATGATAACTGATGTGAGTCAGATTTGATACATTTAGTATTCTTCTTTCATAGTTGTTGTTCTAATGATTATTGTTTGAAAACATGCTTGATGCTAAAAGAATGATGAAATGTATCTTAATAATCAAGTATAATCATATCATGTAGAGCCCTGATCATAGATCCATCATTGTCAGAAGCCAAATGATGGTGAAATAGGTTTTCCTAAGGGAACTCCTAGATCACATACTTTTGAGTATGTGGGGGTTTATGGACGTGAATATCCTCACGTCCTGATGTAGGAATTGATGTAAGATGTACTTTAATCCATCAATCCTTCATTATGTGTTTATGTCGGGATGATGTATTACGAATCTCCCGAGGGAATCTTTAATGCCGCATCGATGAGAGATAAACAAGAGATCTTTCGATGACGAAGAGAGTACAGAATGCCACTGTGACTCTAATAACGAAGTTGCCAGAATACCCTGGAAAGCTATTATAGCAGAGACACGAGATGTCCTGCATGTTGATCCTCACACTGATCGAGGAGGATGAGGTCATAAGAATCTGGCTCTTTTGATGACCTATGTATGATACCGATGCGACTTAGTAGTGATCGGTTGGAGTATGAGAGGTATACCTCATCTCCGCAGGGCATAATAATGTTTGTAAAACATAATCAGCCGCGTAGCATATCTGCTTAGATTGAACTATGAGAAACAATGATTGATATTACATTGTTTATAATATTCTAGTCCAGTAACTAGTATACATGTTCTTCATATCCTAATATTGTAAAGATTTCTTGAGTAATAGTTGCTTTACTTAATCCTAAGCCTGTTGTTGAATGTTTTAAAGTTATGTTTCTTATGTTATTCTTTCTTCGCTATAACAAAGCTTCTGGCGGAGAGTTATAACTCTCGCTGGGATCATTATTCAATTGTCTCACCCCGTATGTTTCAACTTTTTAGGTGGACGTCAAGGACAGAGAAACCAATCCGAGGGTGAGCAGTATCAGCAGTAGCAACACCAGGTGCTGCAGTGAATCTTAGGAGGAGATACTGACTGTCCAGTCTTGTAGATAGCATGTCTTATGTCGTCTCTGTACTCTCAGGTCCTAGGGGTCAGTAGGTCTGAGGTTTTTGGCTTTAAGCCTCAAGATTTTGTATCTTGCCTTGTACAATTAATAGGGCAATGGATGTATATAATCACTCGAGAGGTGATTCCACAGAGATGTAATGTTTAACCATGTTGGAAACAATTTATCTTGTTTCTTATTAAAAAGAGTTTTATGTTTTAAAGATCTCTTTCCAAAAAGTTTTAATTTTTAGTGATTTTTTTCATATTCCGCTGCTAATAAACCGCTTCTGCTGAGTTGATCTCGTTTTCCATGACGGATCGCCACACCAACAGTCTATGATGTCGTTGTAAAAAATGTACAAATACACATACCATCTTGCATGACAAACCATCATCATATTTGTCTTTCATTTTAGATACTGCCAGAGTACTTGCTGATGATGCGATGTCTCTTATGTGATGCCTTCAATACGTAATCAACATGGATATTATGTTGTAGTCATCTGCATTTTTTACTTTTATTTAGATCTATTAGGTTTTCCAGACATAAAGGATTAACAACGCACTCTATTTTCTGTTCTTCTATAAAGATGTTCTTATAATTTTTTTATTTTGGATAGTTGATAACATTGTGAATTATAGAGATATGTTGTTTTCTGTTATGTCTTGTTGAGTGTCATGTGCATAGCTTGTGCCTCACTTATGTTGTTTACTTCTGTAGTTTAGTCCCATATTGCTCATCTCTTCTTTAGTCTCTACTCTCTTCTGTTATATAAGAGACTGCATTGTACACTATTTTACTCACTCAATAAACAATCCTTCATTTATCTATATGGTATCAAGAGCAGGCCCAGTCCTAATTTTTCTATCCCACCCTCCCCCCATGCCCTGAAGTGCCCCCTTGCCCCCCCACCGCCAACATCCACTGCCCCTCCCCCCCCAGTGTTTCCGTAACGCCCCCTCCCCTCCTAGCACCGCCGGCCTGCCCTCTCGTCGCCCACCCCACCACCACCTATCACTCCTCCGCCTCCACCATTCGCCGCCTACAGCCACACCTCCATGCGGCCGCCATAGCATCTCCACCCCTTATCCATCAGCTGTCGCTCTCCCTCCCTCTCCACCCTCACATCTATCTTCTTCCTTCTTCACCAATCCCATCCTTCCTCTTCTCCTATCGGGTAATCGACTCTTTCGAACAGCCATAGACCTCTCACATTGAGAGTCCCCTACGTCTCTGGTTCCTTTTCTACCTGCGCCTCATGAAGGATTATTTATTTCCTCATGACGGTGTATGTTTTCTTCATCTATCTCTGCCTGAATACGGGTTATTCTGATCTGATACATCAGATCCCTACTGTTGCTACTGCCCCATAGCGGGTTTATTATTTATGTCTACTGCTTCCTATCGTGGGTTATTTACTTGCTGCCTGTTGCTGCTACGTCACCTTTCTGCTAGTGTCTGCCTCTACCCAGTATGGCATCTTTGGAGCCTCCTAGATCTCTCTGTGTTACCACAATCAAGCTCGATGGATCCAACTACCATCTGTGGTCAGCATCCTTTGTTCTATATGTGAAGGCTCAAGGTAGATACTCTCATCTTATTACTGATCCACCTCCTACTCCTGATGCTACTGCTGACGACAAGACCAAACAAGATTATTCCCAATGGTCTAAAGATGACTCAGGCATTATGTTTAGGCTTCTCAACAACACTGAGCCACACATTAGTCAGTCTCTCATGTGCCTTCATGATGCCAAAGCAATGTGGGACCACCTATCTCATGTGTACTCACACCAGTAAAATCCAAAGAGGGTTTTTGAAATTTTCAAAAACCTAAACAAAAAGGAGTACTCCTCAGATGCGTCCATTGAAGATTTTTACAACCAGTGCTCCACTCTCTAGAATGAGTATGATATCTACCACTCGTTGACTGCTGACATCAAAGAAGCTCAGAAGCAACACAATGAACTCTAACTGGTTTAGTTCTTGGCTGCACTTCCCACTTCTTTTTCTGGTGTGGTTTACCAAATATTGTCTAGTGATCCTCTACCGACTCTTCACAATGTTCTAAAGAGAGCCCAATGACTACCTTCTATTTCCTCTACACCAGCAATTGAGCATCCCATCTTGGTTGCTCGTAATACAGATTCTGGACGTGGCCATGGAGGACGTCCACCACCTTCTGGGGGAAGAGGCACTTCCACAGCTCTTGGGCGAGGTCAAGCCACTAGACCTTGCTACTGCAACGGTGTGGTTGTGATAACCACACTGAAGATAGGTGTTGGATCAAGCACAACAAGCCAGCCTGGGCAAACTAGGCCTCCACTGAAACTACTACAGAAGCCACATCAGATCCACCAGTTGCTCCTCCATCCACTGACTGGCTTCACTCTGAGTTTGAGAAATTTTTCCAACAAAGAATGACTCAACTACCCTTGACATCCACAGGAGGCTCTTCTGCTATGATGGTGTCTCCCTCTGCTGGTAACCAAAAGTGGTGTATTGATTCTGGGGTGTCTACTCATAGGGCAGGCGACGTCCACCTATTTTCTTCCCTATCTAAAACTTCACATATTCCATATGTCACCGTTGCTAATGGCTCGAAAGCACCTGTACATGGCATTGGCACAGTTCTATTATCTCACAAGATGAATCTTCACTCTATTTTATATATACCTCAGTTTCTGGTTAATTTACTATCTGTCAGTAAAACTGTCAAACAACTTTAGTGCTCTATTAAATTTGATCCCTCTGGTTGTGTTTTGAAGGATTTCAGCACAAAGACGAGGATTGGTTTGGGCCATGAAGGACCAAATGGACTTTACTACTTAGATGGACTACATGCGGCGTCAGCTCTCTCATCTACATCTGTCTTAGGACTACAGTGTGGTGTGATTCCGCTATAGGTGAAACACACTAGCCAATTTGACCTGGCTAGATGCGCCCCATGAGGTCGGAACACACGTGATGGGAATTTGCTTTCAAAATTTATAAACCTAACTTAACACCTACTCACACTAAAACACTACACCCTCAAGCGCACGGGGTCGTGGGTAGTATAGGAAGGTTGCAAGTATAGGTTCGATCCACAGGGAAAAGAGGGGGCACTAGAGCTAGGATAGTTTGTCTAGGTTCCTACTGTGGATTCTAGGGTTAAGGGTTTAAAGGTTGTTTTGATTGTTAAACTACTATGAACAAGTGAGGAATTAAAGGAAAGAATGAAATCTACATTAACCCTAGACTAGATTAAGGCTAAACAGGCAGGAAAGACTTAAGCTAGGTATAAAAAGGCAAATTACACTAAGGCAAGCAAGAGAGAAGCAAAAGAGTAATTCAAGAGCTAAACTAACATGAACAAGGCAAGAACAAAGCAAGAAGCTAACTGAGAAAGGAACGAGCTAACTAAGCTAAGCAAGCACAAAACTAGAGTTTTAAGCAATAAAGAGAGGTATGGGATGTTTAGGGGTATGAACTTATCACTTAAGTTGGGGGGTGACACATGAACATTATGATTCCATTTAAATTATCCAAACCAAATAACAAGTTAGAGTCTAATGAATTAACCTAAGCTACTAAGTGGCCATGGATATGCTAGGTTGTGTATAGGGGAACTAGTCCCTAACACCTCCTACTACCCTTACAAGGCTCAATTGGGTTATGGATTAGGTTCAATTCAATTAGAGTCTAATCAAGTCTAGGTTTCTAGATTAGGCATTCCTAGGGCAATTAGGGGCCGAGGATAGTAATGGGGAGGTGAGATTAGGGTTTTGGACCCCAATTCCCCCACATTCTAGCCTTGAGAAGGCTCCATGCTAATTGCACTAGAATTACCTAATCTAGCTACTTATATCTCTCACTTAGGTTTAGGGAGGTTGATTAGGATGTAGGAAAATGGGAGGCAACCTAGGGATCCAAGAATTGGACCTAGGGGCAAATCCCAAAATTCACACATATAACCAATTTGCATAAATTCCTAGGTGATTTCACACACAAACCAACAAGCACTTCATGAAGAACGAGATTCAGATAGAATATAATCATTAAAAAATGGAATTACAACATTTACATGTCATTTTCCCCCAACATGGTATCAAAGTAACATAATTTCCCCCAAACAGCCACCCCACAGGGCCCTAGAAACTCATAAAAATGGAAAATACAAAAAGAGAGAAGAAAGAGATAGAGGTGGCCATGCAGCTCGAAGCAGTGGCTAAAATCCCCCCCTCTAGTAGCTACAGGTCGTCCTCCTCCCTCCTCCAGGGTGCAAGGGTGCAGAATGAAGGGGATTATGGGTAGGAACTAGTCTAAACTAGTGATTTGGTGGTGGAAATGGTGAAATGGAGTGGAATGGAGGTGGAAATGGGGTGGAATGGAGTGGGTGGCGATTTGGGGAGCTAGGAGGTGGTGGAAGGTAGTTAACCTTGTGCCCCAGCCGCCACCTAGGTATATATAGGTGTGGGGGAAGCACTAGGTTAAGTAGGGGTAAAATGGGGAAAGCAGTGGAAAATGGGTAGATTTTGTGAGTAGCACGGCCGTGGTGGGTTACCACGGTCATTGTGGGTAGTGTAGACCACGACCGTGGTAGATGGGCACGTTCGTGGGAATTAAAATGTGGAAATCATAGGGATATGTACATGGATGGACATGGCTGTGGGGGCTCACCACGGTCGTGGTGGGGACCTATGGCCACAGGAATGTTGATCACCACGGTCGTTTTGGCCATTTTCATCAATTTCTAGGAGTTTTAGTGATTTTTTGTGCTTAGGGCATGTCCACCACGACCGTGGTGGAGTACCACGGTCGTGGTGGTGTCTTTCTCATGCATTTGAGCTTTAAACTTGATCATCCATGGAGGATATTGCTTCAAAACATTCTTTGACCACTTGGGGTAGGTTGGAAGTAGTTTTGGCCTCATTGTGGGCTCCTCCAAGCCTGAGGAAACCCTAGATTGGACCATCCTCTTTCCATGCCATCAAGTAGTGGACAAAGTACCTATAAAACATGCAAAAAGCCTCCATAAGTGCATTTGATAGAAATAAGCACATTGGGGGAAATAACATGTAATCTAACAAGTATAGATATGGCTAAAATGCAAAATGACATAGGATAAAGCCATAAATAGGGCTAAATCACCACCCCAAACTTGAAACATACTTGTCCTCAAGTATGCTCTAACTCAATCTCTCTACAAATTTTCCACAAATAAGAAATGACGAATGCAATGTAAAATATGATTATTATTGAATGGTATCAAAGATGACTAAGCACATGCATTTCACCTCTCTCCTCTCCTGCTTTCACAATCCCATCATGAAAAGAGCACAAAGCATATGAACTTCAAATATAGTGCGTAGAATACACAAGTTATCCATATTTCTTCCATAATGTTCCAAGTAAACCGTTTCATGATGGTGTTAATCAAGGATGACTAGGAGTATTGTTTCACATTCTTGCATTCAATCTTATGTTTCAAATCACACCAAATGACCCACGTGGCTGTGGAAAAGGGAAAAATGAGCTAGGTTTGATGTTTACTAGCTCAATAGGTATGTAAGTGGAAGAAAGGGTTGTGGTAAGATTTTTGGAGTGTTTTTACACACTCATCTTTTCTTTATTTGAATACTCTTAAACAGGAGCATCCTTTTATTTTGTTTTTTCTTTTCTTTTTCTTTTTCTTTTTTTTTGCCCTTGGTGTAGATAGGGCATATGGTGGATAGAGTGATGCGGAGAGATGGAGATGTGGCCACCCCAAACTTTTAGAGGTGGCCACGGCTGATATGTGCACTTTGGCATCCTTTCATGAGGCGAAGGAGTAAGAAGATGGTGAGTGAAAAGTCAGGTCAAAGATGGGTCATAAGTATGATTCTCCACATAAGACATCTTGCATGAAAATTAATCCAATACTTCATCCTAGATATTACACCACATGAATGAATAAGATGAAATTGATATATCAATCAAGTGATTCTACAAACACTAAGCGTTCAAAGCTTGCTCAACTTCACAATTTAGCCAAATCAATCACAACCATAATAGAGGTGATGCACATGTAAAAAGTCAAACATTGATACCACTTAGCAATAAACAACGATAAGTCACTTGCATTTGTCAAAGGTCATCATTTTTAATCCAAAAATTAGAGATTGGGTTGAAACACACTTTTAGAAAAGAAATATAAAATTTGGGTAAAATTGGCCAAAATGGTGCCAAGTTGCCTCCAATCACATCTAAGCCTATATTATTGAACTTAAAGCAGTAAGCAAGAAAATACTAGCTATAACATGCAAGAATTACCAAAAATCTACATGATATACAATGCATGGCAAAAATAGCAAATGTTTTGAAAAATTATGCAAAAATGGCAGGAATGTGCACTACATAGCAAGCAAGGATGTTAAGCAATAAAGAAAATCCACACTAGATAGATCAAAAGCAAACCAAGATCATGTCAAACAAGTAATCAAAATGAGAGAATGAGATAGGTGGTGAATACCACCCTACCACCCCAAACTTTTGAATCATGTTGTCCTTAGCATGAAACTAGAGCTTAGGGATAGTAGGGTGAAGATCATGGCTGGTGCGGAGTGTCAGAATGTAGGTCACCCTATTGTGGCTGGTGGTCGACCCTCACCACATTCGTGGTTGATCGCCATGGTCGTGGCCACTCCTCTTCAACACGGCTGTGGCGGGTGGCCACGGTCGTGGCCAATCTTCTAAAAACACTGTAACTTCAGCCAACTTGATGCAATAATTCCCACGGTCGTGGCTGGGTGCCACGGTCGTGCTTGGCCACATGTCCCACAGTCGTGGTCGAGCTCCACGGCCGTGGTGAGGGTTCTCCTTTAATTTTCTCACTTCAAGAACTTGAACTTCACTTTTATTTGTTATTCAGCAGCATAATTGATTTAAAGACCATGACCTGCTTCTATACCCTCTCTGTCTATTGTCTAGCACATGCCTCATCATTAAAACTCAAAAGAAAACTATCAAGCACAAGCGTGCGTGTGTGTTTGTGTTTTCTTGGAAAGTGTAAAAGCAAAGAAAAAGTATCAAAAATTGAAGTTTGGGTGAAAAAATCCCAAACCTAGGTGGGTTGCCTCCCATAAGCGCTAAGTTTCATGCCTTCAGCTGGTCTTGTTGTTCTTTCACCATCAATCATGGTCCAAAAACAAAATGTTTTCACCCCCATCATAAGCAATCCTCTCAAATGCTTTCCTTGATTGATCTTCCTCCCAAGGGTCATGCGAGCTTTGTAAATCTTTTTCAGAAATTCTCTCTCCTTGGGGATCATCATCATAGATCTTAATCATCCTTAAGACCCTCAAAAATCTCATGCCATAGGTTTTATCTCTCCTGAGGAACGAGTCTTCATAGGAACCAAAGAGAGGGGTCTCAATCATATCCATTTGCTCATGGGAAGTAGGGGGAGCATGTGATAGTTGTGGTGGTGGCATCGGTGTTGATGGCCGTTGGACTTTAGGTGGAGGAGGGCATTGAGGTTGGAAGGTGAATTGGTGGGAGGGTTGTGGTGATGGAGGTGGTAGAATGAATTGAGGTTGGAAGGTGAACTGGTAGGAGGGTTATGGCAATGGAGGTGGTGGTTGTAACATCCCCGATTCAACCACTTGATTTTCTTCCTTCAAAAATCAAGTGGCTAAATCTGAGTCTTTAATATGGCACCAAGAATCAAAGCACAAGAGTGAGATAAGCAATATTTTATTTCAAAACATTACACCCTTACAAAAGGTATTTTTACATTATCTCCTATATCGATAAAAAAATGATACATGAGTTTAAAATTAAGCTGGATCAGTCTTTGATTCTTGACGCCCTTCAAGATTTTTTCAAGATGAGTCTTCCACAAGGAAAGGTCCTATAAATAATATATCTACAACATGGAAGAATACGTCGCAGCCCAAGTGGGAGAGTATGGGTTAGATAAATGTCTAAGTATAGAAAAATAGAGATAAGTAGCAAGACATTATTAATATAGCTGTACTCTTAATGTATTACCAAAGTATCAAAAGTCCAAACCAAAATTATTGACCATCTACTAGCATGAAGCATAAGGAATGTGTATGTATGTATATTCATAAAGCATTTATCATACGACAACTCTATCAAAATGTTAGACGGATACTGTGGAGCATAATTAGGATTATTGTTATAAGGATAACAAAAAGGGAGACCTTATTCCATAAACGAGTTTATCTACAACTCTCAGAGAAGGTATCAATTCACCTTGGGCAACTGGCATGCAACCAAAAAAACTTTCTTAGACAAGACTTTAGTCCATTAGGGTCACCAAAACACCTGTAAGTACCCTGGCACACCCCCAGCCACTCGTGCACACTGCATGCTCTATTCAAAGAATCAGATTACCACATACAGCCACCGATCGCCTTTCCAAGACCAAAAGAGGATGCTCCTTGCACAACATGCCACTTGAATAATCATTAGTTAGCATGCTTAATCTTTGGAGGAGATTATTCCCCATTACTCACTTGATCATGCCTGACTCTACATGACCAACCCAAGTGTGGGCATGAGTATGGTAGAGCATTATACTCATCCATCCCTGACTCTAAAGGACTTAGATCCAGATCCCAAATGTATCAATCCCCAGCCAAGACATGATGACGTAATCATCATCATAATTTATTGCAACAATCCCCAGCACTTGAAAATCATTGGGAGGCACATTCCACATGATTTCGTAATCATCATCATAATTTATTGCAACATGTGGACTAGAGATGCGCTTAGTTGAACTTTGTGGCTGTTCTGCATGTTGCTCAGGAGCGTTGACAAGTTGCGTAAGTTGGTTAAGGTCGGCTATCAACTTCTTGGTTGCGGCTGTCTGATCAGCTAGTTGTTGAGCCACCGATGTTTGTAAGGCACGTAGTTCCTCCATCAATATGTGTTGATTTTCATGAAAAGGCTCTTTATGGCACCCATTTGATTGATGTTGATAATAGTTTCCCTCATCATAATATTGATTTGAGTTGCTTTCCAATTGCCCTTCTGTATTGCAGTCTACGCCTTGAAATCCGCCATAGTTAGGTTTCTCGTAGTAGCCTCTGGGGTGATATGGAATATAACCTGCGTTATATCCATAGTTGTATGGAATGGCTGCTCTGAGTTTCCCGACTATACGATTCATTATTACTTGACGCAAGGCCATCACGTAGAGAGGGTGAACGTTGAAACAGTTGATCGATGCATGAGAATAGTCGCCACAGAATTGACAACTATTGGTTGGTAGCACTGACTGCTTCATCTTGAAGAGAATTGGTACCTGAAATCAAAGAAAGAGTTTATCAAGTTTGACCAATCGCTTCAAATCCAAGATGATATGCAAGATTAAGTCCTTCACTCTTTAGGTTTTTGAAAAGAAAAAGAAAACCCTAGAGAAACCTAAATTGACACAAAATTTGAAAAAGACGATTCTTATACCATCGTCCCCGGCAACGGCGCCATTTTTTGATGGAGCTAGAACTTACACCAAAAGATTACTCTTCCAGTGGAAGTCCTAATATGCACCAAAAACCCTAGGGAGTTGATGTTCTCTCTAGGTTTACCTACAACTGGTGCTAGATAAATGCTCCAACCCCACAAGAGTGTGGAAGCCTTATCATAGTACAGGTTTAGGATCGAACCCAAAGGACAACGTTAAGAATCTGAGTGTCTTTTTCTTGTTTCGTATCAATCTAAGTTAATCATCTAAGACCAGAAGTTTGATTTGAGTTATTTAACCTAAAGCATGCAAAAGTAAAGGCAAGAGTAAAAACTAGTTTAAGGATTAAAAACTAAGATCAGCAGATGATGATGGATCACTGGGGCGATGCAGGTGTTCGCCACCACTACACATGAATTGTACTTGTACCAAACATAGCAAGACTTGTAAGCAAGATACATGGATGTTGTACAAAACCGATGTCTTATAGGACAAGAGCGGTGCACACATCCTTCACGGGTTGAGTAACTCTCATTCGGTACGTATCTACGTGTCAATGAAGATATGTAGTCTCCGAAGAGAAAATCTTACTCGACCTCGTGAAACGTGCATCGGAAAACTAACAAGCGAGCGATAATTACCAAATCGATTAGTATCCTTATAGACTATCCCTCTTTCGAGGATATAGCTACGAGAAACGTGAGAGTGTTGCAACGTCAGCCACTCCCGAACGAATGGTCAAGTACTTTGCACCACTCTCTCCTCAGAGTGTGTTCCTCAACCTGTCAAGATCGCACTTTTGTACGTCAACTGATTCCATTTCATAGTACAAAAGTACAACGATGGAGGTGAGTTTACTCTACTCCTTAGAAAGCGTTCCTAGATACCGAAACGGGTGCGTGGTGGATACACGCACCAGAAGCCAAAACTAAATCGGTATTCGAGTCTCAAGAGCGGTCGTAGACAAACCACAACGAAAGACAATAGATGCATACAAGAACGCGGCCAACATTCAAGCATGTATGAAACGATTTAGTATTGAAACGAAATGATAACATCTTTTTAGTACAAGATACAAAACACGGGCAGCGGGGCTAGTCCCCGCACCCCAGTGATGGAACTACTCGCTCCTCATAGAGGGAGCAACAAAGAAAGAGAAGAGAGAGAAGGAAGGCATCGTTGGAGCAGAAGAGTAGATCTGTGACAGCCCGGTGTAGATCGTCGCAGTCTCCGGGACTGCTCCGTCGTGGTCGATGTCATTCGTTTCTCCGCCTCGATCTTCGGGTCAACCTCCAGAATTGCAAGAGTAGGATAAGGTGGAGCTGTGGTGTGAGAAATGGTGAGATGGTGATGGAAAGAAGAGAGAGAAGGAAGCTTGATGATGAGCACGGATCCCAAAACTGGGAGCCTTGGGGCAGTGGACAGAAGATCAGAGTGCTTTGGGTCTGGAGGGGCAGCCTTTGGGCGCCTTCGAAAAATTCGATCTTCTTGAAGTGACCTTTGAGGTCTTATTTATAGGCTTCAAGTGGCTTCTCGCGGTCTTGGGACCGTGAGGCTTGTCGCGGTCTTAGGACCGTGAGGCTTCTCGCGGTCTTGGGACCGTGAGGCTTGTCGCGGTCTTGGGACCGTGAGGCTTCTCGCGGTCTTGGGACCGTGAGGCTTCTCGCGGTCTTGGGACCGTGAGGCTTCTCGCGGTCTTGGGACCGTGAGGCTTGTCGCGGTCTTGGGACCGTGAGGCTTCTCGCGGTCTTGGGACCGTGAGGCTTGTCGCGGTCTTGGGACCGTGAGTCTTCTCATGGTCTTGGGACCGTGAGGCTTGTCGCGGTCTTGGGACCGTGAGGAGTCTTTGTGAATTTTTTGTGTTTTTCGTGAGGCTTGTCGCGGTCTTGGGACCGTGAGGCTTCTCGCGGTCTTGGGACCGTGAGGCTTCTCGCGGTCTTGGGACCGTGAGGCTTCTCGCGGTCTTGGGACCGTGAGGCTTGTCACGGTCTTGGGACCGTGAGTCTTCTCGTGGTCTTGGGACCGTGAGGCTTGTCGCGGTCTTGGGACCGTGAGGAGTCTTTGTGAATTTTTTGTGTTTTTCTGTGATGAAAAAGAGGAAAAGTTATTTATTGATGTGTCTGCGATAAAGTAAGGAGGTTTAATGATTCTATTTAGTTTATCTAAGAAAGAGTATGTAAAACTAAAGAAAAAGACTAAGATAAACTACTAAAATAGGAGTTTATCACCCCCCCTAACTTAGAGTCTAGCTTGTCCTCAAGTTAGATAGAGCTGAGACATGAAATGGCGAGGCGATCTTAATTAAGATTTCCATACTCTTGCTTCAATTCTTGACCTGAGTTCCCCAGGGGTCGTATCTAGGCTTATTGCATGCCTTGATCCTTTTGGATTTCGAGAGTTGCTTGGATTTCAGATTTTTCCGTATCTCAAAGTTCGCCTTGGGACCACATTTATTTTGTGCATGCTGTTGACTCTAATCAACTTTATACCTCTCTGAAGACCTATTGGAAACTAGAGAGGGTATGAGGGTTGGCTAAAGGCTTTGAAGTGTAACTCCCCTTCGAGTGGGGGAGGGGCTGTCTATGCTTTTTAGGATCTCACTACCGGACACGACACATCTGCCTTTATGAGGGCAGCTGAATGTACCGGCCGGGCAGGTCCTTTATTAGCCTTTTCATATACTTGGAACTTTTAGGGTTTCACTACCGGACGCGACGCATCTGCCTTTGTGAGGGCAGCGGAATGTGCCGGCCGGGTGAGCCCTTTATCAGTTCTTTATATAGGTCCTTATTCGTGGCACAACTCTCATGATTTTATTCGTCTCTCTGGCTTTTATTCAAAAACTCACAGGCTTGGGTTTTGGGATGAGGATTTATTTTGGGCGGCCAAGCCTCTTTTATTTTGAAAAGAGGAAAGTTGTTCTTAAAGTTTTTCAGAATGCACTTATTTGGTTTGTGGTCCACTTGCAGAGCTTTTTGACTTGGAAATTGCCTGATTTCCCTCTCATCCTTGAGATCAAGGCTTATTTCTGCCCTGATTTTGACCTGTGGAGAGTCAGATAAAGAATTGGAGCAAAAATATAGGATCCATAGTGGATGGGGGTTGATAAATCGCCTTTTGATGTCTAAGTGCTAAATACTTGTAGAGACTAACAAGATTCTAGAGTTAGTTGAGGTGACTTATTTTAAGGAAAAGGGGGTATAGAGATTGATACCTAGCCCTTGTCTGATGACCCCCCCCCCCTAACTTATCACACACTCTGTCCTCAGAGTGGGAAAGTGATAGGTTGAGAAGTCATTAGAACAAGGGCTGCGAGTTAAGCCAAAATTGCGGTAGCCCCTGGAGATTGGAGTAGAGTGGATGCGAATTGGGGTGCCTTGTAGCGCTGACTCAGGAGCTTTATTGATGTCGCAGTGCAGTCTTTTGCAATTGTGTCTTGATATTGTAGACGAAATCTGCAATTCTAGCAATGAATCTGCTAGACAATATCAAGACAAAATTGCAAAGGAGTGCACTGCGATATGGATTTAGTGCAAACAGTCCAGAGACCGTTTGGTCTCAAACGATCTGGAGACCGTGAGGGGCCTCACGGTCGTGAGACCGCGAGGGGCCTCACGGTCGTGAGACCGCGAGGAGCCTTACGGTCTGGGGACCGCGAGGAAGACAAATCGTGCGGGAGACGAACCGCGCGGCCGTTCGTTGGCTAAGAGCTGCGGAAACGATGATGGCGACAACGGCGGGAGGGGGGGGGGTCGAACGCGAGTTAGAAAAGGTGATGCGTCAACCTTCCGCTGTGGTCGGTGGGTCGGCGAAGGGGTAGCGGCAGCAGAGCTGTCGAAGAGCCGGGAGCAACGACGAGCTAGGAACGACGACGACAAAGTCGAGAACGACGGCGACGAAGCCGAGTCGTCGGCGAAGCATTCGAAACAGCGACGCGCGGGAGTGTAGAGACGAAGGTCAGAGCGGAATGAAACAAGAGAGTTCGAGAATTCGAGAATCAAGAAGAGGGGCGTGTAGGTGGGGGGGGGGTATATTTATAGGTTTCAAGGAGCCGTCTCGGTCAAGTGACCGAGAGAGCTCAAACGGTCTGGAGACCGTGAGGGGCCTCACGGTCGTGAGACCGCGAGGGGCCTCCCGGTCGTGAGACCGCGAGGGGCCTCACAGTCGTGAGACTGCGAGGGGCCTCCCGGTTGTGAGACCGCGAGGGGCCTCACGGTCGTGAGACCGCGAGGGGCCTCCCGGTCGTGAGACCGTTTGACCGCGAGATCAGGTGGATTTTTATGTATTTTTGGATTTTTAAAGATTCGAAAAACCAAAAGCCGACTAGATAAAGGCTTTGTTTTTAGAAAACTAACAAAAAGGCGGAAAGAATTACGAAAAAGAAATTAGAATGGAAAAGCAGGAAGCAATAAAGATAGAGGGTGGAGTGAAAGTCATACCACCCTCCCTCCACCTCGAACTTATGAAATTGCCCATTTCTGAGCAAATACTAGGTTCAAGATGGAGGGGAAGGGTTGAGCAATGTTAACCAGGCGGTCCTCGTAGTTGGAAGAAGGTCCGGCTAAGATGCCTTGCGGTAGCTGGTGCCGAAAGCGAGGGAGTGGTCTGAACAATTTGTTGGCTGGGAAGTTGTGGCAACTTGAATGAATCTTCTGGATGACTTGGATGCACATCACTTTCACCTCGTTGTCCATCCAGAAGAATCCAGAGACCTTCCCCCATTAGCGAGGGAGGTGGAACATAAGCAGTAGAAACTGGAGGTCTATGTGAGAATTCAAGGTTATGCCTTCTTGTGCCTTCCAGTTGTGGCTCACCCTCGAAGTTCAAAGTAAAACTACTTTCTTCAAAATCTAGGGCAGTTGATTGAGGGTTGCCCACTTGAACTTCCTCCTGTCTAGGATCAGGTGGGGGATCTGGTTCTGGCTTCATTTTATCACCTGGGTTTTCTTGGGTAGGATATGGCGGCCAGGGTGATGTTTCTTCTTCAAGGGAATTATTTTGAGAAGTATCATCATCTTTATTAATATTAAATTTGGTAAGAGTGTCGTTCCTCTTTTCAGGGTTTTGTTCAGAATTTTCTTCGTAGAACATCCTTAATTCATCCAAGTAACTAGAAGAGGATTTTACTGGTAGAATGAACTCTTGCTCAGGTGAGGAAATCATGGGATCTTGAGATAGGAGTTCCAGTGATGTCTCTTCATGAGAGGGATTAGTCCTTGACATATCATTTTGAGGGCTAAAATCCCTTGATGAACCCGTTTCTTCAATATTGGGACTGATACATTGTTGTTCCAGTTCTTGTTCATAACACTCCTCTAGTTCAATCGAGTGCTTGGGAAAAGTTTCTATGAGAGGAATGGAAATTAGCTCAGGTAATGGATAAATCTCAGTTTCATGAGTGTTGGAGGGGGCTTCTTCATAGGGATGAGTGGCTATAAAGGGATAGGTTTGTGGCTTGATGTCATCCCAGGGGTCCTTTTTGTCATTACAAGAGTTTATGATAATATCATAATCCGTATCAAAGTCAAGAGATGGTTCATGTTTCTCTTCATGGTGCACTTTTAACTCGTTCAAGTGACTAGAAGGAGATTCAATAGAAAAATCATGTTCTTGTTCGAGGGCTGGCTCCGTCAGAACTCCTGGTGGTTGTGTCATCTCATGGGAAGGACTCGTTATAAGATTGTCATCTCGAGACCCCTCATCCTCCCTTGATTCTGTTTCATCATCAGTGAGAATGGTACGGTTCGTCTCTGGGTCAGGATCTTGGTCAGTCCCATCCTCAAACTTTGTTTCTAGATCAGCCGAATGATCAGAAATGTCTTCATAGGGAAAAACTGGATCCTTTTTCAGTAGTGGAGTCATTTGAGTCTCTTGCATAAAAGACGTCTCCTCATCTGAATCAGTCTCATATTCATCTATGTCTGACTGAGAAGGAGTGTAGAGTTCGTGTAACGCAGACCCTTCTTCATTAGCATTCAACGACAAAACAGTTGAAGAACATTTGTCATATAGGGAGTCAATCGTTGATGATTGTCCCTCAATCTGTATGGTCGGATCTGAGTCTATGGGGGGAGAAGATGGATAAACATTGAAATTTGCTCCCAATTCATCTCCCAATTGAAGAAAATTTTCATATTGGTTACTCATTCTTTCATCTAAGAGCATAGTGCAAGAGTCATTATCTGAGTCAGACTTTGGCTCGAAGAATGATTCTTTTTCCTGTGGTGTGGTGAAGGTATCATCCTTGAGTTCAGTCATTGGTTCTGAGGACAATTCCCCACCCTGTACTGGCACTTGAAAATCATTGGGAGGCACATTCCACATGATTTCGTAATCATCATCATAATTTATTGCAACATGTGGACTAGAGATGCGCTTAGTTGAACTTTGTGGCTGTTCTGCATGTTGCTCAGGAGCGTTGACAAGTTGCGTAAGTTGATTAAGGTCGGCTATCAACTTCTTGGTTGCGGCTGTCTGATCAGCTAGTTGTTGAGCCACCGATGTTTGTAAGGCACGTAGTTCCTCCATCAATATGTGTTGATTTTCATGAAAAGGCTCTTTATGGCACCCATTTGATTGATGTTGATAATAGTTTCCCTCATCATAATATTGATTTGAGTTGCTTTCCAATTGCCCTTCTGTATTGCAGTCTACGCCTTGAAATCCGCCATAGTTAGGTTTCTCGTAGTAGCCTCCGGGGTGATATGGAATATAACCTGCGTTATATCCATAGTTGTATGGAATGGCTGCTCTGAGTTTCCCGACTATACGATTCATTATTACTTGACGCAAGGCCATCACGTAGAGAGGGTGAACGTTGAAACAGTTGATCGATGCATGAGAATAGTCGCCACAGAATTGACAACTATTGGTTGGTAGCACTGACTGCTTCATCTTGAAGAGAATTGGTACCTGAAATCAAAGAAAGAGTTTATCAAGTTTGACCAATCGCTTCAAATCCAAGATGATATGCAAGATTAAGTCCTTCACTCTTTAGGTTTTTGAAAAGAAAAAGAAAACCCTAGAGAAACCTAAATTGACACAAAATTTGAAAAAGACGATTCTTATACCGTCGTCCCCGGCAACGGCGCCATTTTTTGATGGAGCTAGAACTTACACCAAAAGATTACTCTTCCAGTGGAAGTCCTAATATGCACCAAAAACCCTAGGGAGTTGATGTTCTCTCTAGGTTTACCTACAACTGGTGCTAGATAAATGCTCCAACCCCACAAGAGTGTGGAAGCCTTATCATAGTACAGGTTTAGGATCGAACCCAAAGGACAACGTTAAGAATCTGAGTGTCTTTTTCTTGTTTCGTATCAATCTAAGTTAATCATCTAAGACCAGAAGTTTGATTTGAGTTATTTAACCTAAAGCATGCAAAAGTAAAGGCAAGAGTAAAAACTAGTTTAAGGATTAAAAACTAAGATCAGCAGATGATGATGGATCACTGGGGCGATGCAGGTGTTCGCCACCACTACACATGAATTGTACTTGTACCAAACATAGCAAGACTTGTAAGCAAGATACATGGATGTTGTACAAAACCGATGTCTTATAGGACAAGAGCGGTGCACACATCCTTCACGGGTTGAGCAACTCTCATTCGGTACGTATCTACGTGTCAATGAAGATATGTAGTCTCCGAAGAGAAAATCTTACTCGACCTCGTGAAACGTGCATCGGAAAACTAACAAGCGAGCGATAATTACCAAATCGATTAGTATCCTTATAGACTATCCCTCTTTCGAGGATATAGCTACGAGAAACGTGAGAGTGTTGCAACGTCAGCCACTCCCGAACGAATGGTCAAGTACTTTGCACCACTCTCTCCTCAGAGTGTGTTCCTCAACCTGTCAAGATCGCACTTTTGTACGTCAACTGATTCCATTTCATAGTACAAAAGTACAACGATGGAGGTGAGTTTACTCTACTCCTTAGAAAGCGTTCCTAGATACCGAAACGGGTGCGTGGTGGATACACGCACCAGAAGCCAAAACTAAATCGGTATTCGAGTCTCAAGAGCGGTCGTAGACAAACCACAACGAAAGACAATAGATGCATACAAGAACGCGGCCAACATTCAAGCATGTATGAAACGATTTAGTATTGAAACGAAATGATAACATCTTTTTAGTACAAGATACAAAACACGGGCAGCGGGGCTAGTCCCCGCACCCCAGTGATGGAACTACTCGCTCCTCATAGAGGGAGCAACAAAGAAAGAGAAGAGAGAGAAGGAAGGCATCGTTGGAGCAGAAGAGTAGATCTGTGACAGCCCGGTGTAGATCGTCGCAGTCTCCGGGACTGCTCCGTCGTGGTCGATGTCATTCGTTTCTCCGCCTCGATCTTCGGGTCAACCTCCAGAATTGCAAGAGTAGGATAAGGTGGAGCTGTGGTGTGAGAAATGGTGAGATGGTGATGGAAAGAAGAGAGAGAAGGAAGCTTGATGATGAGCACGGATCCCAAAACTGGGAGCCTTGGGGCAGTGGACAGAAGATCAGAGTGCTTTGGGTCTGGAGGGGCAGCCTTTGGGCGCCTTCGAAAAATTCGATCTGCTTGAAGTGACCTTTGAGGTCTTATTTATAGGCTTCAAGTGGCTTCTCGCGGTCTTGGGACCGTGAGGCTTGTCGCGGTCTTAGGACCGTGAGGCTTCTCGCGGTCTTGGGACCGTGAGGCTTGTCGCGGTCTTGGGACCGTGAGGCTTCTCGCGGTCTTGGGACCGTGAGGCTTCTCGCGGTCTTGGGACCGTGAGGCTTCTCGCGGTCTTGGGACCGTGAGGCTTGTCGCGGTCTTGGGACCGTGAGGCTTCTCGCGGTCTTGGGACCGTGAGGCTTGTCGCGGTCTTGGGACCGTGAGTCTTCTCGTGGTCTTGGGACCGTGAGGCTTGTCGCGGTCTTGGGACCGTGAGGAGTCTTTGTGAATTTTTTGTGTTTTTCGTGAGGCTTGTCGCGGTCTTGGGACCGTGAGGCTTCTCGCGGTCTTGGGACCGTGAGGCTTCTCGCGGTCTTGGGACCGTGAGGCTTCTCGCGGTCTTGGGACCGTGAGGCTTGTCGCGGTCTTGGGACCGTGAGTCTTCTCGTGGTCTTGGGACCGTGAGGCTTGTCGCGGTCTTGGGACCGTGAGGAGTCTTTGTGAATTTTTTGTGTTTTTCTGTGATGAAAAAGAGGAAAAGTTATTTATTGATGTGTCTGCGATAAAGTAAGGAGGTTTAATGATTCTATTTAGTTTATCTAAGAAAGAGTATGTAAAACTAAAGAAAAAGACTAAGATAAACTACTAAAATAGGAGTTTATCAATGATAAAATGTGGGAACCATACCTTTAGATGTACATTGATACATAGTTCCACAAGAAGACCATTGCATCATTAAATATATCCAGTCATGATATATTTCGGAAACATTTTGTTGCATTTTCCATTACCGCGATCATCGTTCCTAGCTAGATCAGCCTCTAGGGTTTCTCTCACTAGGGTACAAGAGAGATGGCTTATATATTCTTAGAGAAAGGATATTTTAGAAAACATAGTATTGGGTTGCTCTTACTATGGTGGAGGAAGGAGGTAGTAGGTTTCTATAGAGAGAGTATTTGTTGGGAGGTGGTTCCTTTCACTAACATAAAGAAAGAGAGAGTGGTTTGCTAATCTAGACAGAGATTGGAGGTTTATGGTGAAGGAGATGGGAAAGGAGGGAGAAGGGATGTTTACCTTTTCTTTGGGATGAAGAGGAGAGAACTTATGCTTATGGTGGGGTGGACGGGGGCTCTTTATATAGGAATGGTGAAGGGTAGCATGGTCCTAATAGAAAAAAGTGTGTGGATGACACATGGGTGCAAGGTGTCATCTTTAGGTGGATGCTTACTAGTTAGGTTACACATGGATGGTTAGGTGTCATCTCAAGAATTGCTAGATGACACATGGAAGCATATGTGTCATCTCAAGATAGCTATTAAAGGGTGGTTGACACATGGTAGGATAGGTGTCAACTTTTGGAGGTGCTAGGTGTCAAGGGAAGGAGCATGCCACTCATCTACTTGTTTCACCAACTAATGTTCTTGCTCAAGCTACCTACTTGCTATCCAGCTATATGCTTGCCTCCATAAGCATCTTACTTGCCACCCAGCTACCTTCTTGTGTGCTTACCCACCAAAATGATATTTTTCCAAAATTGGAAAAAAGTACCGCAATTATATTTTCAATATATAAAAGCTTTTAAACTAATCAAAATGAATTATTTTAATATTAAAATTGATTTTACAAAACAAATCCTCAAAGAAGCTTGTTTTTATGAATAGCTCTAATAAGGAGTTTTAATTTGGGCTAGAGATTAGGATGTTACAGTGGTAGTGTGTAAGGCTTAGGATAGCCTTGGATGTAGGGTAATGGAGGAGGGAATTGAGGTTAGAAAGTGAAGTGGTGGGAAGGTTGTGGCAATGGAGGTGGTGGAGGTGTGTAAGGCTTAGGATAGCCTTGGAGGTAGGGTGGTGGAGGAAATGGATGGGTTTGTGCATTTTGGCCTTCCATCTTGTCTTCTCCGAGTGGCTTGTCACATGCACAAGGAACAACCAAACAAAAGAAAGCAAGTTAGCAAACCAATATACACAAAGAATGCAAAGAGTAATGAATAACGAATAGCAATGATGAGGGCAGTAGGAAAAGTCAAACCTAAACTAACTAGCTAGGCCAAGGGCCTCTAATCCCCGAAAACGGTGCCAGAAAGCTTGGTGCAATTTCGCTAGAGGTGCAACACACTAGCCGATTTGACTCGACTAGATGCACCTCACGAGGTCGGAACACACAGGATGGGTTTTTTATTTTGAAATTTATAAGACCTAAACTAACACACCTACGTCTACTAAAACAACTACACCCGCAAGCGCACGTGGTCGTGTCGTAGTATAGGAAGGTGGCAAGTATAGGGTCAATCCACAGGGAAAAGAGGGGGCACTAGAGCTAGGTTAGTTTTGTTGAGTTCCTACTGCAGAGACTAGGGTTAAGGGTTTAAAGGTTGCTTTGATTATTAAACTACTATGAACAATCGAGGAATTAAAGGCAAGAATGAAATCTATGTTAAACCTAGATTAGATTAAGACTAAGCAGGAAAGAAAGGACTAAGCTGGATATGAAAAGACAAATTACACTAAGGCAAGCAAGAGACAAGTAAAAGAGAAATTAAAGAGCTACACTAGCATGAACAAGACAAGATCAAAGCAAGAAGCTAACTAAGCAAGGAAAGAACTAATTAAGCTAAGCAAGCACAAAACTAGGATTTCAAGCAGTAAAGAGAGGTATGGGCTGTATAGGGGTATGAACTTATCACTTAAGTTGGGGGTGACATATAAATATTATGATTCCATTTAGATTATCCAAACCAAACAACAAGTTAGAGTCTAATAAATTAACCTAAGCTACTAACTGGCCATGGAAATGCTAGGTGTGTATAGGGGAACTTGTCCCTAACACCCCCTACTACCCTTACGAGGCTCAATTAGGTTACGGATTAGGTTCAATTCAATTAGAGTCTAATCATGTCTAGGTTTCTAGATTAGGCATTCCTAGGGAAATTAGGGGCCGAGGGTAGTAATGGGGAGGTGAAATTAGGGTTTTGGACCCCAATTCCCCCACATTTTAGCCTTGAGAAGGCTCCATTCTAATTGCACTACAATTATCTAATCTAGCTACTTAGATCTCTCACTTAGGTTTAGGGAGGTTGATTAGGATTTAGGGAGATGGGAGGTAACCTAGGGATCCAAGAATTGGACCTAGGGGCAAATCCCAAAATTCACACATATAACCAATTTGCCTAAATTCCTAGATGATTTCACACACAAACCAACAAGCAATTCATGAAGAATGAGATGAAAATAGAATATAATCATTAACAAATGGAATTACAATGTTTACATGTCATTTTCCCCCAACATGGTATCAAAGTAACATAATTTCCCCCAAACAGCCCACCCACAGGGGCCTAACTACTCATAGAAATGGAAAATACAAAAAGAGAGAAGAAAGAGATAGAGGTAGCCATGGAGCTCGAAGTAGGGCTGAAATCCCCCTATCTAGCAGTTGTAGGTCATCCTCCTCCCTCCTCCAGGGTGCAAGGGTGAAGAATGAAGGGGATTATGGGTAGGAACTAGTCTAAACTAGTGATTTGGTGGTGGAAATGGTGAAATGGAGTGGAATGGAGGTAGAAATGGGGTGGAATGGAGTGGGTGGCAATTTGGGGAGCTAGGAGGTGGTGGAAGGTATCTAACCTTGTGCCCCAGCCGCCACCTAGGTATATATAGGTGTGGGGGAAGCACTAGGTTACGTAGGGGCAAAATGGGGAAAGAAGTGGAAAAATGGGTAGATTTTGTGAGTAGCACGGCCGTGGTGGGTTACCACGGTCGTGGTGAGTAGGGTAGACCATGGCTGTGGTGGATGGGCACAGTCATGGGAATTAAAATGTGGAGATCACAGTGATATGTACATGGATGGCCACAGCCATGGCGGCTCACTACGGTCGTGGTGGGGACCTATGGCCACGGACATGTTGATCACCACGGTCGTTTTGGCCATTTTCATCAATTTCTGGGAGTTTTAGTAATTTTTTGTGCTTAGGGCATGTCCACCACGACTGTGGTGGGGTACCACGGTCGTGGTGGTGTCTCTCCCATGCATTTGAGCTTTAAACTTGATCATCCATGGAGGGTATTGCTTCAAAACATTCTTTGACCACTTGGGGTAGGTTGGAAGTAGTTTTGGTCTCATTGTGGGCTCCTCAAGCCCGAGGAAAGCTTATTTAGGACTATCCTCTTTCCATGCCATCAAGTAGTGGACAAAGTACCTATAAAACATGCAAAAAGCCTCCATAAGTGCATTTGATAGAAATAAGCATATTGGGGGCAATAACATGTAATCTAACAAGTATAGATGTGGTTGAAATGCAAAATGACACAAGATAAAGCCCTAAAATAGGGCTGAATCACAATGGCACGTTCAGTTGGGTCATCTGTCTGCTGCAAAGATGAAGTTTTTATTTCTTTCTTTAGCTAAATATAAATTCTCTTGTGAAACCTACATTTTGAGTAAACAAACGAGGTATGTTTTTCCTGCAAAAATGATATGGGGTCTAAAGATATGTTTGACATTGTTCACTTTGACAGCTGGGGTACATGTAGTGTCCTGAGTCAATCTGGTGTTAAGTATTTCTTGACATTTATTGATGATTATTCTCGTGCTACCTGACTTTTTCTGCTTAAAGGTCGTAGTATTGTTTTTGACAATATCCTTGTTTTCTTCTCTGAAATAAAAACCCAATTCAATAAAACCATCAAAATTCTTCGTACTGACAATGTCCTAGAGTTTATGCAAAAGTCTATCACCTCATTTTGTTCTAATCATGGCACCATACACCAAACCACTTGTCCCTATACTCCTCAGTAAAACAATGTTGCTAAATGCAAAAATAGCCATCTCTTAGAGGTTTCTCGCACTCTTCTTATCCATTACAAAGTCTCACCATTTCTGGCCTAAGGTTGTGACTATGGCATGTTTTCTTATAAACCGCATGCCCTCCTCTATTTTATAAAATTGCATCCCATACTCTATCTTTTTTCCTGATGCACCTTTGTTTCCTGTACCACCTCGCATTTTTGGGTGTATGCACCCATGAATGTCAAAACTTGACCCTTGGTCTACTAAGTGCATTTTCTTGGGTTATTCACGAACTCAGAAAGGATATTTATGCTTTGATCCGATACTTAGACAGTGGTTTGTTAGTGCGGATGTTTTCTTTTTTTAGCATATGCCCTTCTTTTCCGAGGATGTAGCTAGCATAACTCCTGATGTGTTGGCACAAACACCTCTACCAGACATTGTTGAAAATCTTTTTGTATCTAACCAGCCTAAAGAACGTCCACTGTAAGTGTACAAACGTCGACCGAAGACAAGTACTCCTTCCATGGCCCCTCCTTAACCAATTCCTGCGTCTGCGGATGATCAAATAAACATTGAGGTAAACTCTGATATGCACCTTCCTATCAGCTTAAGGAAAGGTGTACACTCCTGTACTAAGCATCATATCAGTCATTTTTGCACTTCTGATAATCTTCATAACAACTTTGTCTGCTTTACTACTACACTATCTGTTGTCAATATTGTGAAAAATGCTACAGAGACTTACTATTCCAGCATGGAAGAAGGCAATGGACCAGGAAATGCAGGCACTATGTAATCGCAAGACATGAGAGCTTGTGGATCGTTTGATTTCTTGCCCTACAGTGGGTTGTCATTGCATCTTTACTATTAAATATCATCTGGATGGTACTATTGAACGTCTCAAAGCCCGTCTTGTTGCTAAGGCCTACACACATACCTACAGTGTTGATTATTTTGAGACTTCTCCTGTTGCACCGGTTAAACTATGTTCGCATTCTGATTTCTGTAGCTGTGAATAAAGATTGGTCACTCTATCAACTTGATGTGAAAAATGCATTTCTTTCTGGAGATTTATAGGAAGAAGTATACATGGAGCAACCACCTGGATTCGTTGCTCAGGGGGAGTCTTCCTCCAAAGTATGTAAGATGCATAAGGCTATCTATGGTCTCAAGCAAAGTCCATGAGTCTAGTTTGACAAGCTTAGTCAAATTTTAGTCACCTTTGGCTTTCATCATTCTCATTCTGACCATTCCGTCTTTATTTGAAAGGCAGTAGCCGGCTTTTGATTTTGATTGTTTATGTGGATGACATAATATTATATGGTAGTGACACAGTGGGCATACAAGAAACTAGAACTTACTTAGAGAAGCATTTTGTCACTAAAGATTTGGTAAAACTTTGATATTTTCGAGGCATTGAAGTCTCCAGATCGTCTACAGGACTGTGTCTTTCTCAGAGGAAATATGTACTTGATCTGTTGCAGGAAACTGGCATGCTTGGTTGCAAACCGGCTAACACTCCACTTGATCCAAACATGGACTGGGATGATGCAAACTCTCCTCCCTATGTTGATCATCACCAGTTCAGGAGGCTGGTAGGCAAGGTTATTTACTTCATTGTCACACGAGCTGATCTTACTACTGTTGTCAGATTCATCAGTCGGTATCTTGACAAACCCCGACAATTTCATTGGAATGTTGTATGCCATATTCTGAGATATCATAAAATCTCTCCATGAAAATGCTTGATGTATAAAAAACATGGCCAATGCAACCTATCCGGGTTCTCTGATTCAGACTATGCGGGAAGATGTTCTGATCGGAAGTCAACTTCAGGGTACTGCACTTTTGTAGGTGGAAACCTTGTCACCTGGCGAAGCAAAAAGCAGACTGTTGTTGCCAGATATAGTGCAGCGACGGAATACCGAGCAATGGCTCATACTGCTTGTGAACTGTTATGGGTTCAGAGTCTCCTTCCGAAATTTGACATATCTTATTCTATCTCTATTCCTATGTTTTGTTACAATAAGGCCTCTATTTTATTGCGAGCAACCCCACATTTCATGAAAGGATGAAACATATCGAGGTCGACTGTCACTTTATTTGAGAAGCAGTTCTCACTGGTAAAATTTACACGCCATATCTCAGTACCGACAAGCAAGTTGTAGACATCTTCACAAAGATACTTTCCAAAGCTCGCTTTCTAACTCTGATTGACAAGTTGGGCATGTTCGACGTCTACACTCCAGCATAAGGGTGAGTATAGAGATATGTTGCTTTCTATTATGTCTTGTTGAGTGTCATGTGTATACACTAGAACAAAACTTGATAAAGCCAAAGGCCAAATACTTGACCAATACTTATGAATCTCTGACCAATACATCATGGTCAGGGCATATCCCAGACCAACGTACCCTCGCCAAAAGCTTGGTGACCAATAGTGGTTGGCTAGGTCCAATCCCTGACCAATAGAGATATGATCCTTGAGCAGTATATATATAACAAAAATATTTATATTCCTAGTCAATACCTTATACCCACTGTGTATCCATGGTCAATAGAAACAAATTATAATTCTCATTCATATATATATATATATATATATATATATATATATATCAATGGATGGACGTTAGTATCACTAATCACATGACAATAAAATTAACTTCAAAATTAACTTTATTTTATTGTATACATACAAAGTACATGACTAAGTACCATTATGTTAAAAAATAAGTTGTAATCTCTAAAATCAAATTGACATAACATTCATATACATCATGTGTAATATAACATTTTGTTTAACATATGTTCCCTAAATCAAACTTTAACCACCCTAACAAGCTTGCATATTGTATTTTCCGTAACATTACTTCATCTACATTCACTTTGGAGATGTTCTTTTATATTTGCATCAATTTTTCTACCTTATCAAATTTTGTCAACATCCTGCATTCCAAAAAAATACACATGTTAGGATCTTATAATTTATACTTTATAAGTCCACAACTAAACCATAAGGTAAAATACTAATAATAAGAATATAATAAAAAATGTCACTCCATATCTTTGGTACATCCTTATGAGAAGAAACACTTAAAATCCATTAGTGCAAGCCAATATGGATACATATTTATTATCGAAATAAAAATTGAATCCTACTAGATTCAATTGGAGATACAAAAGTGAGCAATCTAACAAGTAAGTAGTGATTTATTATTCATTCGCAGGACTTATATGGGAATCTTTTGTGCTAGAAAGAAGACGGAAGCGCAAGCAATGGTCCATAATCATATTATAAATTGAAATGCCTTTTAAGTATACAATGCACCTACCAACGGACAAGTCTAACTAAAGTTGCTTCCTTTCCTGTATTAGATAACGAGGATAATGATATTAAACGTGAACAAAATGATGGATACGATGAGAAAGACCTGCCCAAAAGATAATGAACTCATATTCGATAATCATTTATTTGAAACTGGACGATGGTGCTGCGTAGTCGAGAATGTACTCCGGACAACTGATGGTGGTGCTAGCTCTTGATTAGTGGTAGATCTAAACATAGGTGAAACTAGCGGAAGACAAAAAGACACACCTTCCAGATTATGGATTACACGTCTTGCACTGCACCCCATCACGATACTGTTGTGGAGGCTAGCATTCATAGTGATTTCTTTGAAGCGTGCAGAACGGACCTGAGAGAGAACAATGAACATACATTATAATGGAAACAAAGGGGAAAAAGAACCTGAGAGAAGAGCAGCAGCCCACAGCCGGAAGTGAGAGGGGTGATGATCGGGAGTTGGAGGGAGAGAGGCACACTAGATCTATAGGGAGAGCAACGGCCACCGGCTATGCCCAGAATATAATGTTACGCAACTACCCAGGGCTATTATCCCTGACTGAACAGCCCTGGCCTATAAGTGATTTTGTTGTAGTGATAGCATGCACCTCACTTATGTTGTTTACATCTATAGTTTAGTCCCGTATTGCTCATCTCTGCTTTAGTCGCTACTCTCTTCTGTTATATAAGAGATTGTATTGTACACTGTTTTACTCACTCAATAAACAAGCCTTCATTTATCTATACGAATAACAAAAATTTAATTAGAAATTTGAAAGCGTCTAGTGCAATGGCGGCTTTATGAGTTGCACGTGAAAAATGTCGTGTGCTATTTTTTAAATTATTTTAGGGGAAGTACTGCAAGTTTACCAAATTCGCTTTTCCCCTTTATTTTTTGTGGTGGTTTTCGGGTTTGATATCTATCTTAAGGGTGAGCTTGGTCGAGCTCTCCCTTTGTGTCATGTTGCCATTTTTGTGCTAAATTCCGAGGCAATCACCTGGTTTGTCGTTTTGGGGGCCTAGTTTGGGAAACATATTTTAAAATGCTGCATTCTTGTACAGCAGCAGCTGTATTATAGTTGCGAAGTGGTGATAACAAATGCCACATTCTACAGATTTTCAACTAAAAATTGCATTTATAAAAAACGCCAAAATCAGCAGGCTTCATGATTACCAAGTTTCCGTCGGAATGGGGCTTCCGGCACCTGCTCCAACACAGCATGACTGCAGCAAGTGGCATTTAACCAAAGAGTTGAATCACGAGAGGCGCAAAATCTACTTAGGCCCAGCTTTTTTACTTATTGATTTCTCAATGTCACGTCCACACGGAAGAAGGAAACTACAGATGGGTATTCTTCCGCAACAACGCTGACGTAGAAATGCACGAACGTACGTTGTGGTGGACTCAACACTCAGCATGCAGCATGTTCTCTGAATCTCGTACCTCAAATCCCGACCTTTTACTTATACTTATACGAAAAAGATTGGGTCACACACGCGCGTCAAGCTCAGCTCAGGCGTGGGAGAGAAGCGGTATGTTGGGGGAGAGGCTGATTTCGAGTGATGACGTGACATGATTTAATTAGATGGGTAGGTGGATGTTGTGTAATTGTTAAATAAATTTGTTTTGCTTATAACTTTTAAATCATAATCAATTTTTTGATGAAACAAAACCATTGGATTCGTTATAAAAAATGAATTCCAACAACATAATATTGATATATTTTTAACAAAAAAATAAAAATAATATGAATAGGTTAATCTGGATTTCAATGAACTATTTTGAGTGTCCATTAACCATCTTTAGGTATCATTAGCCATTTATGAGTGTCATTAGTTATTTATGGGCGTCATTATAATTTTAGATGTCAATGAACCATTTTGGACGTCATTAAGTGATTCGTAGGTGTCAAACAGACCTATTTAGGTATCGTTATGTTATTTTGGTTGTCAATACCTTATTTAGGTTTCATTTTAAATTTATGGGTATCAATAAATTATTTTGGGCATCAATTACCTTATTTGGACGTTATTTTTATACTTTTAGGTGTCAATGAATCATTTTGGGCATCAGTTAATCATTTTTGGGTGTCAATAATCATTTATGGGCGTCATAGCATCGAAAAATACTTTATTTGGACATTAGTTTAAACTTATGGGTGTCAATGAACTATTTTGAGCATCAATTACCTTATTTGGGCGCCATCTTTATACTTTTGGGTGTCAATACACTATTTTGAGCGACAATTAACTATTTTTGGGTGTCAATAACCATTTATGGGTGCCGTAACATCTAAAAATAGTTAAATAGCGCCCAAAATGGTTAAATAGTTGTTTTCGTTGTCAATACCTTATTTGGACGTCATCTTTATATTTCTGGGTGTCAATGAATAATTTTGGACGTCAACTAACCATTTTTGGATGTTAATAACCATTTATGAGCATCATAGTTGGTTGTGAATTAATCTATATATATCATTTTTATTTTTTTCTCAAAAATATGCCAATATTAGACTTGTTAGATTTTATTTTTTGTAACGAAACCAACAGTTTTTGTTTAATTAAAAAATTCATTATGGTTCAAAATTTATAAGCGAAACAAATTTATTTACCTATTTCATAATTTAAAAAAACTACCCAATCACAATCTGCCACGTAGTGACGGTTTGGGAACTGGTTTGGGACTGATTTGGACGCGCGTAAAACCCCGTGTGACAGGCGTGAGCGTGCCCAAATCTTAATTCTTACTTTTATGCCCTCTCATGAGCCGTTGCTCCTTTATATGAATCTGAAGAACTTCCTCGTCACTGTTTGTCGTGAATGTCACTCATTTCCTATAGGTTATGCCAACTTGTCTTTCCACCTTCTTCCCGGATGGCACGACAAGATCTCCTTGTAAACTAATCAGTAAACAGCTTGCAGAAAGCAAGCTAGCAAACTTGAAGGGATGACCGTCCATAGTGTGGGCTTGCAGAAGTTGCCTTGACATTGCGAAACCCACTCCTTTTACTTCAGTTTGTGCAGCAAGGGAGCTCGCACTAGCAACCTGCTGCGCCACTCCGGCCGATCCAGCACAGCCGTTGGCTAAACTTGTTGACTCTCCAGCTCGTTGACATCCGACCTGCGAACCTCTCATCGGATCCTGCTGTCCCCCATGTAGCAGCATTAGTTTCTGCAGTTCCTAGTTCTGGAAGCTGTTAAGGTATTGGGCGTCCCTGTTTGGAGAGATAACGCAACAATGTGTGCCGTCAATGGACCTAGTTACTCTGGTGCTGGCGGCGTCTGATATGAAGCTTTTTTCTTTTGAAGTTACATCGACCTGATAATCAGTGATGGTTTGTTGCTCTTATCGCATTATCCAGGTGGTGAAGGTTGAGTGGATCGTTCGCATTCTATCGAACCCCCCGTACCCCTCCTTTATATCGTTATCAACGTTCACAATCAAGTATCGCTACTGTGTAACTAGTCTAACAAATCGCTCGGACGGTTTAGCTACGCTCTCCTCAATCACATCCATTTTCCTTGGGGATCACTAACTTTATATCAGCCTTACCTTAACACTGTCGTATTCAGTTGATAGACATATGATTTTCATGTTTTGGCGTGGTGGTCTGTCGTATCATGTATCGCAGCCTGTCCCTATTTACGTGTTAATTTGGAATCGAGAACCCAAATTCGTCGCCATGACTGTACGTGATTAGAGGGACCCACTGGAAATGACAACTTAAACACGGTCATTATTACACCGCATGACGAGAGATACGAAGAAACAACACGCACTAAGGAGTTGACCTGGAGGAATTTGATTGGACCTGTCAAAGTGAGTGGCCCTCTTGAAGTATACTTCCCGATCAATATTCATGCATGAGCACTCCCAATAGCTAAGCCTGCGTTTGATCCGGATATCAGTTGGATTTGGGCTTGTCTTATTATGTCACGTCTGCGCTACGTCTGTACGATTCTGTCTGATTTGTCAGATGCGCGTTTGGTTCAAAATCTTAAAATGGCTCCGTTTTGAGTTCCGTTATCTTGATATCTGGGTTGGCCCAGTCATGGTAGCATAGGGATTTCGTTATCCAGTCCTGATTTGGCTCTGTTTTTTTGTGTATTTTGTTTTATCAGCCAGACTGAAAAGCACAAGTTACGATACCACTCCAATTTAATGATGTGATTAGTTTGCCAAACTAAAACAAGATTTACTACAATTCGTATAATCTCGATGACTGGACATATCTGGTACCTTAGTCCGGGTTTCATAATCCATATCTTGAACCAAACGGAGGCTAAGGTGTTGTTTGGCCGGATTAGAAGTTGTCTTTTTGTGTACGATTGTAGACGTTGATCCCGACTAATTCAGCCCGTTCCAATCTTGTTATATTTAACAGAAATTGGACTGTAGGGTCGGGTTTCGTAATCCTCTATCTAGACCAAATCAATCATGCTCTTAGCGGAATTTCAAAATCCGGATTTGACTGTTATTTTGTTTTATATACCAAACTAAAAAATACAAGTTACGAGACGAGTCTGAGTGCTTGTAACTAGATAAGCTATCAAACACAAACTTTACCGAATCCACATAAAGTAATCCAGATCTATTGAACTAATCAAATTCGGATTTCATAATCTCCATCTTGAACCAAATAGGGGCTAAAGCTTACGCACATAGTTACATATATGTCAGCCCGACAGCGATTGCCAGTGGATCAGATTAAAAGCCGTCAGTGAAGCAACACCGGTATGATTCCTGGTGTAACCATCAACGAGTTACTTCCCCATCACTCATCCACATTTGTTACTCCGTTTTCGATTATTGATTCATTGAAACAGTGTGCAGGATATAGTTTCTCCACTAAACAACGTATATCGTCAAAATGTATATGTTATGATTCAATGGTCCAATCACAACATGTGGCTGTTGCATTGGAAATTATATGATATCCATTATTTATGAACATTTAATATAGTGTCAATCATAATTTGATGATCCAATGTGTACTATGGGATATATGCATTGCAAGACAAATAAGCCTAGTAACTCTTATAAGTTCAACTTTTGATGTGTATTATTTATTTTCACAGTAGGCATAGATATCCACAATAATACACAGGTTATGTAACAACTAGGTATACACTTACGACCTTTAAATCCTTAGTAGCTTGTACTAAGTCATCGAATGGATATATTCTCAAAAGTACACATCGATGCAAGTGAAATTGAAAAACGTATAGAAGAACTATAGTACTGATCGAAATCTTTCACTTGATAGACTACTTTACCATTTATAGACCATTACTAGACCATTCTCCGTATACGTCATCTTAGAGTTGATGTTTCGAATAATTCTTACATATATTAAAGGAAAAAAGTTCTCATCATGGAAGCAAGAAAAATCATAAAATAGAATATAACTCTTATGGGAAATAAAGAAATAGATTGGGGAAAAAGACTACGGAGGTAGAGACCTTAATACAAGTACCAAAAGGGGGTGTCTTACACTAGTAGAAAGCTAGGCAAATATGACTTACTAATACATCAGATTTCTCTATAATCAGACATATATACAAGTCAAATTTATGATGTATGTCGGATTATGCGTATCCTCTGGGTAGAAGTCAAAAATGTTTATTAACCGACACACATATTAATTTCGGACTACTATAGAAGTCAGTTTAGGATCGTACCAACTGCAGCTAACTGCCCACATGATATAACATATATGTATGTCAGATTATATGGCAGTGTGGCCCACACATTAACCGATCAAAAATAGGAATACAGCAGTAATTGCTTATGGCAACAACAACTAATACGTTGCAGTAGCTCAACATTATGTTTCAGTAGAACCTAATGCAGGAGCATTTGTTTAAAATGTATCCATTGCGATGACAAGATATGAGCAAATAATATGTCTGCAACGTGTTATGTATTGCTAATTCATAAGTGTTGACTCAAGGTCAATTAGGTCAATGTTGACTCACGTCTAAATTGACTAAACCCTTGTTTTGATGATGACTAACCATTCCACATATTGGTGTCTAATGCTTCTACATTGAGTGATTTCAGATTAGGTTTAGACACACTCCAAATGCCCTAAATTGCGCATATCAAATTGGAGAAAAGACAAGTCAAAATAGCTACAAGTGTGCAATTTGGGATCTCTATGTAAATGACTTTAGAATTGCTTTGTAATCACTTGTAATGATTGTATGATTTGTAATTAAGCTTAGAAAAATTATTGGGACACAAAAATCCATCATTTGTACGGTTATACGAAAATTCCAAAATACCCATAACAGGGATTTTGTCGGTCGAATTCCAAACTCGGCCGATCCATATATTCTGGAATTTTTGTTGCAATCGGCCGAGTTACAAACTCAGCCGATTCCCGTTCGGTCGAGTTTCTAGCTAGGAAACTCGGCCGATCCACTGATCGGTCCAAGATGAAAGTCGACCGATCGGCCGAGTTTCTCCAAAGGAACTCGGCCGCCAGTCTAGCTTTCAGCCTTGTCTTTTAGTGGTTCGGCCGAGTTACCTTTATATAAACTCGGCCGATCAGACTGTACTGGAATGCAGAAAAAGCAAATCCAACCGTTGGAGACTTTGTTGGGACCCAAAATAGATCCGTTGCAACTTGTAAAACGGCTATTTTTCGTTCCTAAGTGTTCCCAAAGGCTAAGAGGCATCCCCAACTATAAATAGGACCCCTTGGGCTTCATTCCAAGGTTGAGCATTCCATGCAAACTCTATGTGAGGTTCCTATTCTATAGTTGAGTGCTTCCTACAGCCTCCTCTCTCTCTCTAAGCTTAATCACTTGCTACATCCATTAGAGTGAGTAGGAAATCTGTAAGAGAGCTAGTCATATTTGTATATCTTGTGAAGCTCTCACTTCCACAACCTCCCCATCTCTCCATTTCAATCATGAAGATGAAGGTTCTCTCTCTTGTCCAAGAGAGGTGAAGAAGAACAAGGGAAGGAGTCCCTTGGTGAAGATCAAGGCTGAAGACTTGGAGCTAGAGTGGGTAAGTCCTTGGAGAAGGTAGAAGACTCAAGCTCAAGTGGGTAAGACCTTGGTGGAAAGCTTCTCCGAGTGAAGGTGAAGTCAAAGGCGGAAGATCCAAGAAGAGTGGGTAATTCCTACAAGGCCGAAGACTTGTGCAAGAGTGGGTAAGTCCTTGGAGAAGGCCGAAGACTCTTGCAAAGTGGGTAAGTCCTTGGTAAGGTTGAAGACTCTTTTGTATTGGATAGGTAAGTCCTTTGTTGGTCATGTATTGTAAGTCTTATAAGTGAATATAAGAGTGCAATTGTTTGAAGTCCTAGAGGTTGACCTCTCTAGGCAAGTGGACTGACACACTTCTAGTTTGAAGTGTGGAACCACTCTAAATAGCTTGTCTAATTGGTGCATGTTCAATCTCTCTTATCCTTGCTATGCATGATTTAGTTGCACTCAAATTACCTATTTAGCAACCTTATCTTGTCATATAATTTGAAGGTTTAATGAATTTTGTTTAAGTGCTTTCAGCTCTATTCACCCCCCCCTCTAGAGCATCTAATCACCCATCTAGGATCCAACAATAAGAAACTATATTTTAGTAGCAACTATTTCAGTAGTAACTATTTTAGTAGAAGCTATTTCAGTAGCAACTTTTTCAGTAGCAACTATTTTAGTAGCAGCTATTTCAATAGAAACTATTTCAGATATAAAGGCTCACGATAATAATTTCTACAGCAACAAATGAAATAATTACTAAGGAACAATATTTTATCTAGGTACCAAAAGATGGAGCAGTAAACAACATAAACATTCATTCCGGCTAATAAATGAGCTTCATTAGATGTTACACCATGCCATCTTGATAATAGATTCCATTAAGGTCAAAGACATGTTCGATACAGTCCATTTAACATTTGAACAAGTCTTCAAATCATTGTTTGAAACCAAACGAACAAGCCAAATTGATAATTGTTGTGCATGCCAAAATAGGAATGACATCCATCACAATAGGAACATCTTGTTTCCGGTACAAATGACAAAATATCCTCCATTTCTCACACACTCAAAAAAACTGAAAACTTCTAGGAGAACTTGTTCAGATTGGGTGTAACATTCTTCAGTAACAACAATGCAGAAACCTTACAATGGAAGGCATATCATACCTGAAAATTATAGAAACAAACGATTCACACAACAATATACATACTACTGTATGTAATATTTGCTTCATAAAAAGGTTTGTGATTCAAATTTAGGAATACTCAGAGTGTTTAAATCCATCATTTGACAAACATTATGTTTATGAATCATTTTCAGGACCTCGGTATTAGGATGTCTCTAGACAATTTACAGCGTATATCAATACCTTCAAATGTGAAATCCAAGAAGTACTCACGACATATATTCTAAAAAAAAGGCTCATGTTTTCTCATGATTATTATAATTACAGTAGTGAAACTCATAACTATCACTACAAACATGTCATTCATTTCAGTTAGCGCAAAAATTTTGTAGATAATGGTATTGTTGCATAATGTAAGAGTCGAAATGATGTCTTAGAAAATAAATTCTTATACTTAACTTCCATCTATTAAGATGTTGTCAACCATTGAGAAGGATGTTTGTTACTTCATTGAGGAATGTGCATTCACTATTTTTTCTATTAATGATAAAATTTATAACAGGTTAAACCATACATACACATCTTCAGCCAATAATTAATTTCTACAATCTTATATCTCCTTCCAAGCCCAAACCCATGGTGATATAAACTCTTAATGGCTAGAATATTACAAATTGAATTTCACCACAAGCATTTAGCTATAGATCTCACTAAACTTAAAATATGTGACAACAAATACTTGATGTACTAGCCATGATTTACTGTGAATAACAAAATAATCACAACAACATTAATATAAAATGTAGTTTGACAAATAGAATATATTGTGTAACTTAACTCACCAATATCACTAATAGAATCCTGAGTTGTAGTTCACAAAAAAGAGCATGATCTTCATGACCACCACCTATGTCTCAAAATTATGAGATAGAGGTGACGAGATGTATTCCTACCAAGATAAATAATTTTATTATATGCAAGCACATAAATTATGACTAGTCTTTATTTAATAGAATTGTGGATTGATTAATTTACCTGACTACCATTATGACTACTTGACATTTGCAAATGATGAGGTGAATTATTTTTCCCCCTTGCTTTAGCTGATAAATGAGATGAAATTATCTAAAATCCATATCATATTGATAAAATAAGAAATATAAGGAAGTAAATATTACTTGGTGTACTTGTTCTCTTAAGAGTGAAATTTCTGCTTGTAGATTTTCTATTTGAGATTGTTGCTTAAAGTATGGTTGCATCTTTATGTGTTGTAGACAAGCTTCCTTCAATCTTCGTCTTGAAATCCCACTGTCGTAGCCCCTCTCATATCCACCAGTGTGTGGACCAAATGTATCATGATGTACCTTACCAAAAAGTAGTTGATCCTTTGACTTTTCAAGTTGTCGCTCAACACATTTACTAGCAACTTGTTCCTGTATGAAAAATAATGTTACATAAATCATACACTATATAGAAATAACTATGTCAATGTTTCAAAAGCTTACACATTTCCGCTTGGTGTATTCATTGGGATAACGTCCTTTTCTGTCTTGATGATATTTGAGATATGCTTCATAATCGGCTGATATAATATTTTTTTCAACCTAAAAGACATCCAAAAATATAAAATACAATCAAAAAGTAAGTAAAACTAATTAGGCTGAAAATAATGCAAATGTATGTACCATTTCATAATAGCATCGTGCATATGATTTTGCCCCGGTAGTATGAGTTGGACGAGGGGCTCCACGACTAGTCTTATTTCTTGCACACTCATTCTACATTTAGGAGTTTTAAACTATAGTTTAAATCAAATAAATACTTATTTGAACAAGGATGATATATATCCACAACACTAACCGATTTTGTTGGTGAATTCCAATACTCCAACAACTTTTCCCATTCATCATCAAAGACCCTACTATCAAGAGATTTTTGACTGGGATGTTCAGGGTGACTTATTCTCCCCTTGAGTTCACTTCTCCATGATATGACTTTCTTTTGCATTATTGCATAGCACCAATGCACCACTTCTTCCATGTTTGCAACGGGATATTTGACACCTTCCTTGATGACCTCTGAATCTCCATCTAACATGAAAAACTTGAAGTCCTTCTATAAAACATAATGATAATTTTAGTAATTAAAATAAATTTCAAAATAAGAGGATCACTAGATGTGGAATACATACCATTAAATCATCCATGGTTCTCTCAAATCCTAATACATGTTCTTTGTCCCATTCTTTATGTAGTGGAAATATCATGCCATTCTTTGCATACACCCAAGATAATTGGTCAGCTTCTTTGCCTCATCACCTATTGGAGCACCGCGATGAAAGAAACACTTGTGCACTTCTCCTTTTTTAGGACGACATGAACTTAACTTAGTTGATCCTCTATGACGCTTCTTAGGAAAAATTATTTCAATATGAGCTGCAATAATAAAAAAAAGGCATCAATACCACTATAAGGATTGAGACAACAAAATATATTAAGGAATATGTATACCCAATGACTGTGTAGTCATTCTTTCAGTTGATTGTGTTTGAGTGATTCTCATTGAATGAACATCATGTTGTCCTTCATTTATTCGTGAAACATGTTCCCTAACCATTGTGGAGGCATCTACATTGAAATTAAATTTTTATTTAGTTGAAAGAGTTATATGGTTATAAGTAAATGCATCTCACGATTTCATAAAAACTTATATATTATTACCAGATCCAGTTAAAACTTCATCATTTATAGAACCAAGGGAATGATGTTCAACATGTAATTCCCTTGTGTCATGTAAAGTTGGCCAATGATATCCTACAAGAAAAGTAAAGGAAAAACTAAGGAAAAATTCATTATGAACTACAATAACTACATAAAAGACTTAAGCATCATTCAATGTATTGAGACAACAAAGATATGTTAAGGAATATGTATACCCAATGATCGTGTAGTCATTCTTTCAGTTGGTTGAGTTGGAGTGAGTCTTGTTGAATGAACATCATGTCGTCCCTCATTTCTTTGTGGAATATGTTCCCCAACCATTGTGGAGGCATCTGCATGGAAGTTAATTTTTTTATTTAGTTGAAAGAGTATATTATTACAAATGAACACATCTTAATATTCTATAAACCTATATTTATTTACCAGATCTGTTTGCAGCTTCATCATTTCTAGAACCAAGGGAATGATGTTCACCACATACCCCCCTTGTGTAATGTGAAGTTGGTCGATGATCCCCTATAAGAAAAAATTTAGGTTATAAGAAACAACAGGGCAAAATTCATCAAAAATTTCATATAATTGTAAAAAAAGAACCCAAACCATTTCTATTCCCATTTCTTTCAGTTGAGTTCATGTGTAAGTTGTGTGGAACCGGGCGATACTCATGTTCAAGAAATCCAAAATTATTTTCTCTTATATCCCTAGAGAGATCTACAAACAAAAGTCAATGTTATAATTACCAACTCACATTGTTATAATTTCTGAATTTCATGAAGACTACAACATGACAAACAATATAAACTACTGTTATACCAAATATATTTCCAACTTTATTGTTTAGGTCACTTGACAAATGATGTTTGTCATTCAAAGCACTTCTATTTTCTACAATTGGTTGGTGCTCATCTGCAAGAAGAAATCATATTCAATAGTAGATCTAAGATAGAAAGAGGTCTAATACATCATGAATTTTGTGGTAGTACCCAATGATTTTCTAACTAGTTCTGGGGTCATTGCAGCTGTGGGCTCTGATATCCAAAACACAAGATAAACATAGCAGAAGCGATTTTATTAACAGCGGAATACGAAAATCACGAGAAATTAAAACTTTTCGAAAACGAGATCTTAAAAACCTGAAACTCCTTTTATAAAAGTAAGATGAACTGTTTACATCTCTGATAAATCACTTCTCGAGTGATTATATACGTCATGATACAAAATCTCAAGATTTCAAAATTCTCAGATCAACAAACTCCTAGGACCTGAGTGTACAGAGATGACATAAGACTATTTTGACTACAAGACTAGACATCACAGTGTTTCCACCTGAAGTCACTGTTGCTCCTGAATTTGCTACTGTTGTTGCTGTCCACCTGCAGATCGGTTCCTTCGACCTCGACGTCCACCAAAAGGTAGAAATCTACGGGGTGAGACAATTTTAAATAATTGTCCCAGCGAGAGTTATAACTCTCCGCCAGAAACTTTGTTAAAAGCAATCAAAAGAATATCATGAGCAGGTAATTTAGGTTACTCACAACAGGCTTGATAACAAATGCTCATCTTTATTTAAGGAATATGAAGAACACGTATACTAATGCTTGAACAGGATATTAAAAACAAGCAATGTAATATCAATCAATGTTCCTCATAGTTCAACCTAAGCAGTTATGCTACGCGGTTGATTATGTTTTACAAACATCATTATGCCATGCGGAGATGAGGTATACCGCTCATGCTCCAACCGATCACTAGTAAGTCGCATCGGTATCATACTAGGTCATCGAAAGAGCCGGATTCTCATGACCTTCAACTACCTCAGTCAGAATGAGGATAAACATGCAGGACATCTAGTGTCCCTGCTAATATAGCTCACCAGGGTATTCTGGTACTTCGCTATTAGAGTCACAGTGGCATTCTGCACTCTCTTCGCCATTGAAAGATTTCATGTTTATCTCTCATCGATGTGGTATAAAAGATTCCCTTGGAAGAATAGTGTTACATCATCCCGGTATAAACATATAGTGAAGGGTTGATGGATTAAGATACATCAACATCAACTCCTACACTAGGATGTAAGGATATACACATCCATATTCCCCCACATACTATAAAGTATGTGATCCAGAAGTTCCCTTAGGAAAACATGTTTTACCATCATTTAAAGTCTGACAATGATGGATCTATGATCAGGGCTCTACATGATATGATTAAACTTGGTTATTAGGTACATTTCAGTATTCTTTTAGTATCATACATGTTTCCAAACATTCAAGTACTAAACATGGCTATAACAGAAGAATACTAAATATAACAGGTATTACTCATATCAGTTATCAGATGGATGCCAGTTCTTAATCATCTGATCACTACAATTCAGGAACATAGGTGTTCACACCCTTATATCATCATAACACTTGCTATCAAATGTCATGTCAGCATCAAGTCATCTATTAGCATGACCTCGATGTCATTCATGGCCCTTAAGGCATATCAGTTTCATATGATACCACTTGCATTTAGGCAACATAGTTATTTCTGTTCATAAGCTATTGACATGCTTTCAATGAACATTATGTCATGATCCTTACATGGATATGATTATTTTCTTATAGGAACCTGCATGATTAAATCAATTGATAATAATCAAAATTCATAATCAGATCAGCAGTCAATAAGACATAATTAACCCTTCAATTAAAAGGTTATACTTTTATGTCCTTACAAAGGGTAAGATTCCCTTGTTTACATCATTTAGGGTTATTCACCCCTTTCAGTATGATTGGGAATAATAATTCTTCATCTCATATCTTTGATAATACAATTCATGCTTAAAGGAATAACATGAGTTTAGGGTTTATTGTTCATTTCTACATATTACCATGAACTAGGGTATACTATTCACATTACTCATGATTACCCTAAAATTAGGGTTTACTATTCACATTACTCATGATTACCCTAAAATTAGGGTTTACTATTCACATTACTCATGATTACCCTAGAATTAGGGTTTACTATTCACATTACTCATGATTACCCTAGAATTAGGGTTTACTATTCACATTACTCATGATTACCCTAAAATTAGGGTTTACTATTCACATTACTCATGATTACCCTAGAATTAGGGTTTACTATTCACATTACTCATGATTACCCTAAAATTAGGGTTTACTATTCACATTACTCATGATTACCCTAGAATTAGGGTTTACTATTCACATTACTCATAGCATCATCATGAATGAGAAACATCATCATTATTGATACTTTCAAATTAGGTTAAGACTCATCAATTATCTTAATTAGGGTTTTCATGATCTCTCATAAGTGGATCATACCCTAATCCTGCATATTCATATACATTGAAGGTACTTTATTTGAGTTTTAACCATAAATGGTACTTTCTCTCTCTCCTTCCTAATGAAAGGTGATTACATCACTCTATATAGGGTTGGTTTAAGTCCTTGTTGATTAACATAAACCAATTCACCACTATCATGTCATTAGAGTTTACATAAAACAAGGTATCCTTTAATTGAACCCATTTAGGTTGAAACGAGTGTGACCCATTTGGGTTGAAATGAGTGTAACCCATTTGGATTGAAACGAGTGTGACCCATTTCAGTTGAAGCGAGTGTGAACCCGTTTGGATTGAAATGAGTGTGACCTATTTCAGTTGAAACGAGTGTGACCCATTTGGGTTGAAACGAGTGTAACCCATTTGGATTGAAACGAGTGTGACCCATTTCAGTTGAAACGAGTGTGAACCCATTTGGATTGAAACGAGTGTGACCTATTTCAGTTGAAACGAGTGTGACCCATTTGGGTTGAAACGAGTGTAACCCATTTGGATTGAAACGAGTGTGACCTATTTCAGTTGAAACGAGTGTGACCCATTTGGGTTGAAACGAGTGTAACCCATTTGGATTGAAACGAGTGTGACCTATTTCAGTTGAAACGAGTGTGACCCATTTGGGTTGAAACGAGTGTAACCCATTTGGATTGAAACGAATGTGACCCATTTCAGTTGAAACGAGTGTGAACCCGTTTGGATTGAAATGAGTGTGACCCATTAGAGGTGAAACGAGTTGAACCCATTTGAGGTGAAACGAGTTGAACCCATTTGATAAAGTTGGATAAGGACCAACATAGGTATTATCACCCTTCATCTTCAACCTTGAAACCAAGGTCTATTCTTCACGAAAAGGCTTGCAAGAGTGCAAACAAAGATGGGGAAGAAGAAGAACTAACTATTATTTGCTAGAATTAAAGTATGTATAACAAAGCAAGGTGTAGAGTTATAAAACCCGCCTCAAATGTTGTTCTTAGAGCTCCAAGCTTCCAAGATTTGAGACTTTAATGGTGGCTAGAGCTCCACAGGTCATCCAAGGTTGTTTCTTCAATAAAGGTTGGGAAGGATCGGCTAGGAAGAGAAAACTAAGTGAATTAACCATGAAATCAACCTTATACAAGGATTTCCCCCATGAATTCAAGCTAGAAGATGGTGCTTTCTTACCATAGAACAGGTTGGTCATTTCCCTGAGCTCTAGAGCTTTGCCTTGGTCGGTTGAGAAAGATGAGAAGTGAGGAAGTGAAGGGAATACGTTTGGTTGTTTTACATGGAACTAGGCTTATATACTTTAGGTTATTTTCCACCATAAGGACCTCTAAAACATAGATTTCTCATCTAAGTCCCTTCTTCTTTCTAAGGCACGTCCAAGCATGGTAATCTTATGCAAAGCTCATCAAAACTCAAGATCTAAGGGTAGATAAAACCAACATGCATACTAAGGTACATATATGAAGGGTCTTCTTACTCATACTAAGTATTTTCACTACAAAGGTCATCCTTCTTATCCAATTATTTAATTGAAGCGCCCCTCTCATCATTTCTTCTCGAATTGATGTAAAGAGTCATAAAAGATATACTAGAAGGTATATAGCACAAGTTGCACCCCACATTTTGGGTAAATTGCACTTTACACCAAAATTAGGGTTTAAGCACAAGGATTGCTCCACTAGCTGCACCTTGGTGCCCAGACTTGGGAAATCCATCATACCTCATCATATTCCTTCATATGATGTCTCTTTATTAGAGGAACATCTTAACCTGTGTAATTTGCAAGTTAACCCCTCGAATTGGGTAATTTGCACATAGGTCCCAGTATTACCAAACAATACTACAATCATTGTTTAAAAAGGACCGAAATGAAAATGTATGTTCCTTAGGAACTTAATTACATGCCAAAAGATAATCACAAGGATTTAATTACATATCTTAGGCAAAACACCTAGGGTTAATTCATAACCCAGGTCAGGGATGTTACAAATTATCCACCCCTTACAAGGATTTCATCCTCGAAATCGATAAAACATATTAAGAGAAAAGAGTAGGATATTTCCTTCTCATATCTTCTTCTAGTTCCCAAGTGGCTTCTTCAACACCACGGTGATTCCAGAGAACTTTTACAAGACTTATCTCTTTCTTCTTTAGCTTTTTAATTCTGTTATCAAGGATTGACACCGATCCTTCCTCATAAGTTATATCTTCATTCAATTCTATTTCCATAGGTTGTAGAACTGACTCGGTATCGGGATGACATTTCCTTAGCATAGAAATGTGAAACACAGGGTGTAGTTTTTGTAATTTTGGTGGTAACTCTAGTCTATAGGCTACCTTTCCAACCCGTTCAATGATTGGATAAGTCCCTATAAATCTAGGAGCTAACTTCCCTTTCCTTCCAAAGCGAAGGACTCCTTTCCAAGGCGAGACCTTGAGATACACTCTGTCTCCAACCTGGAACTTCAACGGTCTACGATGCTTGTCAACATAAGATTTTGCCTATCTTGTGCAGTCTTAATCTGTTGTTGTATTACTTTAATCTTTTCCGTAGTCTGTTGCACAAGATCAGGACCTAACAATTGATGTTCACCAGTCTCATACCAGCATAAGGGTGATCTACAACGTCTTCCATAAAAGGCTTCATATAGTGCCATATCAATACTATGTTGATAGCTATTGTTATAGGCAAACTCTATCAGGCTTAGGTGCAGATCCCAACTTCCTGTGAACTGGAGAACACATGCTCTCAACAGATCTTCTAATGTCTGTGTAGTCCTTTCTGACTGTCCATCCGTCTGTGGATGAAAGGTTGTACTAAACCTTAACTGGGTGCCTAGTGCCCTATGTAGCTGTTCCCAAAAACGATTTGTGAACTGAGGACCTCTGTCAGAAACTATGGTGACAGGAACTCCGTGCAAACGCACTATCTCTTGAACATATAACTGGGATAACCTTTCAGCAGAATAGGTTGTTTTGACAGGTAAGAAATGCACTGTCTTAGTCAACCTATCAACAATTAACCAAATGGAATCATGTCCTTTGTTTGTTCTAGGAAGACTAACAACAAAGTCCATGGTTACATGATCCCACTTCCACTGTGGTATGGGTAAAGGTTGCATTGTTCCTGCAGGCTTCTGGTGTTCAGCTTTAACTTGCTGACACACTGGACACCTCAGAACAAACTCAGCTACGTCCTTCTTCATCCCAGGCCACCAATACATATCTTTCAAGTTTCGATACATCTTGGTGCTTCCTGGATGCATAGCATACATTGAAGAATGAGCTTCCTCCAGGACTAACTTCCTCAGGTTATCTACATCTGGTACTATCATCCTCCCATGATAGCATGCTACTTGATCATCTGATTCATGAAAACCTTCTCGCTTCTCATCACCATACTCAGATCTGATCTGCTAAACTGCAACATCAACTTGTTGTGCCTCCCTAATCTGCTCTCTTAGGGTGGGTTTGATATGCATCTCAGCCAACAACCTGGCAATCCATGACACCTTCATTTGTACATTGTCTTGCCTTAAGGAGATAAGCATATCTCTCCTAGGGCATACTAAAGAGTTTAATTGTGCCCTATCAGAGGATGATGTTGCTGATTTCCTACTCAAGGCATCTGTAACTACATTGGCCTTTCCTGGATGGTAATCTATTGTACAATCATAATCCTTGATTAACTCCATCCAGTGACGTTGCCTCATGTTAAGGTCATGCTGAGAGAAGATATACTTAAGGTTCTTATGGTCTGTGGAAATCTGGAAGGTTTCTCTGTAAAGATAATGTCTCCAGATTTTCAAGGCATGAACCACAGCAGCTAATTCTAAATCATGTGTCAGATAATTCTCCTCGTGTTTCTTAAGCTGTCGGGAAGCAAAAGAAATCACTTGTTTATCCTGCATCAACACACATCCAAGTCCATTCTTGGAGGCATCACAAAAGACTACATATCCTTTTCCATGCTTAGGTAGCACAAGAACAGGTGCACTTGTCAACCTCTCCTTCAACAGCTGAAAAGACCGTTGACACTTATCACTCCAGGAAAAAGGAACATCTTTCCGGGTCAACTTCGTCAAGGGTAGGGCTATAGAACTGAAGTTTTTAATGAACCTTTGATAATAGCCAGCCAACCCTAAGAAACTACGAATCTCCGTCGGTGTTTTCAGTTGTTCCCACTGTAGAACAGATTCTACCTTTTTAGGGTCAACACGAATTCCCGAGGCAGATATCACATGTCCAAGAAAAGATACCTCCGGTATCCAGAATCACACTTGCTAAACTTGGCGTATAGCTTATGTTGTCTTAGCAAAGTTAGAGCCTAACAAAGATGTTGTTCATGCTGCTGAGCATCTCTACTATAGATCAGGATGTCATCTATAAAGACAACAACACACTGATCGAGGAAAGGTCGGAAAATTCTATTCATGAGTTCCATAAATGCAGCTGGTGCATTAGTTAGTCCGAACGACATAACTGTGAACTCATAGTGACCATACCTTGTCCTGAAAGCAGACTTGGGTATGTCACTATCCTTAATATGAAGTTGATGATATCCTGACCTCAAGTCTATCTTCGAGAAGATGGTTGCTCCACGCAACTGGTCAAAAAGATCATCAATTCTAGGCAGGGAGTACTTATTATTTATCGTTACTTTATTTAGTTGTCTGTAATCGATGCACAACCGCATTGATCCATCCTTCTTTTTAACAAACAAGACCGGAGCACCCCAAGGTGAAGTACTTGGTCGGATAAAACCTTCCTCAAGCAACTCTTGAAGTTGTTTCTTGAGTTCTGCCATCTCAGCAGGTGCCATCCTATACGGTGTTTATGCTATAGGTTGGGTATCTGGGATCAAATTGATTTCAAAATCAATTTCCCGAGGTGGTGGCATACCTGGAAGTTCTTCAGGAAATACATCTTCAAATTCCCTGACTATAGGAACTTCAGCAAGGTTAGGACTCTTCATAGTGGTATCTATCACATGGGCTAATAATGCATAACATCCTTGCCTCATCAGCTTATCAGCAACCATAGCAGACACAAGACAGGTGGGTAGAATCTTTCTCTCTCCTTGAAAGATCCATGTGTTGCTCTTATCAGCAAACACACCCTGCTTGGATTCACAACCCAAGACAACTCTATACCTTTCCATGGTATCCATCCCTAGGATTATATCAAATCCTTGCATATCAAGTGGTATAAGATCCACTTGAATGCGATGATCAGAAAAGAAGAGGATGCAGGGAGAGCATACCTCTTGCAAAACAGCAGATCCTCTCAACGGAGTTTCAAGCAACAAGCTGTCTGCCCTATGTCTAACTGTCATATTGTAGTTACGAATCACTCTTCGAGTGACAAAGGAGTGCGTAGCACCCGGGTCAATAAAAACAGATACCACACAGGATTTAGACATATCAGAATATAAAAGTTCCATCTGACCTGCCACAACTCATGGATTGACTACTGCTTCTAGTGGGTTCATAGCATAGAACCTCGCTATCGCCTGAGGTTGAGTTGGTGCTGACGATCCAGCCTGAGACGCTTGCCCACGTCCTCTAGCTGCTCCTTGAGACTGCCTTCTCTGTGATCCCTGTTGATCCTGCCTCAGAGGCTGTGTCACACTGACATGCCTAGACCTATAGTCCTTCATCAGATGTCCCACCTTCCCACAGTTATAGCAACTCCTCTCCAGTTGTTGTGGTCTTGGCGGTCCTGTGACCGATATTGATGCTGAACTATGAGTCTCTCGTGGTGGTAAACCTCATCCTCTACCTCTACTTGGGGACCACTGAGTCTGAGAACTAGATCTGGGTGGTGGAGGTGTAGGTGCAGAGAATCTAGGCTTCTTAAAGTCTCTAGATGAAGATCCCTAGAACTGAGGATATCTCTTTTGGGTTTGTCTTTTCTCGACTACGGATCTCTCTATCCTTTGGACTGACTCAACAAAGGTAGAGAATCTCTCCCGGTTTTCTAGTGCAGACACGGGAGTAGTCATGTCAGCATTTAAACCCTTCTCAAACCTCCTAATCCTTTCTTCATCTATGGTAGCCATATGCAGATAGAATCACAACAACTCCATGAACTTAGCCTCATACTCGCTAATGTTCATCTACCCTATCTCAGTCTCTCAAACTGAGAGATCTTCTCGTCCAGGAAGGTCTTTGGAAAATATCTGCAGACAAATTCCCGACGAAAGTCCTCCCACGAGATCTCTATTCCAGGCCTCTTCTGCTCTTCCATGGTCCACCAGTGACCAGCACTACCTTTGAGAAGATAGACAGCATGTCTAACCTTCGCTCCTTTGGGGATGTTAAGGATTCTGAAAACTTTCTCCAACTTAGTTAACCACAGATCAGCATCAGCAGGGCCAGCTGTTCCAAAATATTCAGTTGCTCTGACCCGATGAAGTCGCTCGAACGTTTTACCGATACCTTGACCCTCAGACTGGACAGGTGCCCTAGGTGCAGGCATGGGCATCCTGTCGGTGATATGTGTCATGGCAGTCATAAACTTCCCAAACATGGTTTGTACCGCTGGGTTTCCCATGTCAACTGGGTCAAACTAAGGTGGCTCCAAAGGTGGCTCTGGCACAGGTTGCTCTATTTCTAGGTTCCTTGCACCTTCTCAAGGTGCAGCAACACTACTTTCTGCCTCGTACTCCTCCTGTGGTCCAGGCATCCTTAATTATCTTCTTCTCCTGAGGAAGAGAAGAATCTATTAGATAAGAAGGAAGTACTAAGGATAGACTTGACACTCTAAGTCCTATGTCTCTGTAGACTCAGCGAACCTAGATCTATGATACCACTAATTGTGGGCTCTGATCTCTAAAACACAAGATAAACATAGCGGAAGCGATTCGATTAACAGCGGAATATGAAAATCACGAGAAATTAAAACTTTTCGAAAACGAGATCTTAAAAACCTGAAACTCCTTTTATAAAAGTAAGATGAACTGTTTACATCTCTGATAAATCACTTCTCGAGTGATTATATACGTCATGATACAAAATCTCAAGATTTCAAAATTCTCAGATCAACAAACTCCTAGGACCTGAGTGTACAGAGATGACATAAGACTATTTTGACTACAAGACTAGACATCACAGTGTTTCCACCTGAAGTCACTGCTACTCCTGAATTTGCTGCTGTTGTTGCTGTCCACCTGCAGATCGGTTCCTTCGACCTCGACGTCCACCAAAAGGTAGAAATCTACGGGGTGAGACAATTTTAAATAATTGTCCCAGCGAGAGTTATAACTCTCCGCCAGAAACTTTGTTAAAAGCAATCAAACGAATATCATGAGCAGGTAATTTAGGTTACTCACAGCAGGCTTGATAACAAATACTCATCTTTATTTAAGGAATATGAAGAACACGTATACTAATGCTTGTACAGGATATTAAAAACAAGCAATGTAATATCAATCAATGTTCCTCGTAGTTCAACCTAAGCAGTTATGCTACGCGGTTGATTATGTTTTACAAACATCATTATGACCTGTAGAGATGAGGTATACTGCTCATGCTCCAACCGATCACTAGTAAGTCACATCGGTATCATACTAGGTCATCGAAAGAGCCGGATTCTCATGACCTTCAACTACCTCAGTCAGAATGAGGATAAACATGTAGGACATCTAGTGTCCCTGCTAATATAGCTCACCAGGGTATTCTGGTACTTCGCTATTAGAGTCACAGTGGCATTCTGCACTCTCTTCGCCATCGAAAGATTTCATGTTTATCTCTCATCGATGCGGTATAAAAGATTCCCTTGAAAGAATAGTGTTACATCATCCCGGTATAAACATATAGTGAAGGGTTGATGGATTAAGATACATCAACATCAACTCCTACACTAGGATGTAAGGATATACACATCCATATTCCCCCACATACTCTAAAGTATGTGATCCAGGATTTCCCTTAGGAAAACCTGTTTCACCATCATTTAAAGTCTGACAATGATGGATCTATGATCAGGGCTCTACATGATATGATTAAACTTGGTTATTAGGTACATTTCAGTATTCTTTTAGCATCATACATGTTTCCAAACATTCAAGTACTAAACATGGCTATAACAGAAGAATACTAAATATAACAGGTATTACTCATATCAGTTATCAGATGGATGTCAGTTCTTAATCATCTTATCACTACAATTCAGGAACATAGGTGTTCACACCCTTATATCATCATAACACTTGCTATCAAATGTCATGTCAGCATCAAGTCATCTATTAGCATGACCTCGATGTCATTCATGGCCCTTAAGGCATATCAGTTTCATATGATACCACTTGCATTTAGGAAACATAGTTATTTCTGTTCATAAGCTATTGACATGCTTTCAATGAACATGATGTCATGATCCTTACCTGGATATGATTATTTTCTTATAGGAACCTGCATGATTAAATCAATTGATAATAATCAAAATTCATAATCAGATCAGCAGTCAATAAGACAAAATTAACCCTTCAATTCAAAGGTTATACTTTTATGTCCTTACAAAGGGTAAGATTCCCTTGTTTCCATCATTTAGGGTTATTCACCCCTTTCATTATGATTGGGAATAATAATTATTCATCTCATATCTTTGATAATACAATTCATGCTTAAAGGAATAACATGAGTTTAGGGTTTATTGTTCATTTCTACATATTACCATGAACTAGGGTTTACTATTCACATTACTCATGATTACCCTAAAATTAGGGTTTACTATTCACATTACTCATGATTACCCTAAAATTAGGGTTTACTATTCACATTACTCATGATTACCCTAGAATTAGGGTTTACTATTCACATTACTCATGATTACCCTAGAATTAGGGTTTACTATTCACATTACTCATGATTACCCTAAAATTAGGGTTTACTATTCACATTACTCATGATTACCCTAGAATTAGGGTTTACTATTCACATTACTCATGATTATTCTAAAATTAGGGTTTACTATTCACATTACTCATGATTACCCTAGAATTAGGGTTTACTATTCACATTACTCATAGCATCATCATGAATGAGAAACATCATCATTATTGATACTTTCAAATTAGGTTAAGACTCATCAATTATCTTAATTAGGGTTTTCATGATCTTTCATAAGTGGATCATACCCTAATCCTGCATATTCATATACATTGAAGGTAGTTTATTTGAGTTTTAACCATAAATGGTACTTTCTCTCTCTCCTTCCTAATGAAAGGTGATTACATCACTCTAGATAGGGTTGGTTTAAGTCCTTGTTGATTAACATAAACCAATTCACCACTATCATGTCATTAGAGTTTACATAAAACAAGGTATCCTTTAATTGAACCCATTTAGGTTGAAACGAGTGTGACCCATTTGGGTTGAAATGAGTGTAACCCATTTGGATTGCAACGAGTGTGACCCATTTCAGTTGAAATGAGTGTGAACCCGTTTGGATTGAAACGAGTGTGACCCATTTCAGTTGAAACGAGTGTGAACCCGTTTGGATTGAAATGAGTGTGACCTATTTCAGTTGAAACGAGTGTGACCCATTTGGGTTGAAACGAGTGTAACCCATTTGGATTGAAACGAGTGTGACACATTTCAGTTGAAACGAGTGTGAACCCGTTTGGATTGAAACGAGTGTGAACCCGTTTGGATTGAAATGAGTGTGACCTATTTCAGTTGAAACGAGTGTGACCCATTTGGGTTGAAACGAGTGTAACCCATTTGGATTGAAACGAGTGTGACCTATTTCAGTTGAAACGAGTGTGACCCATTTGGGTTGAAACGAGTGTAACCCATTTGGATTGAAACGAGTGTGACCTATTTCAGTTGAAACGAGTGTGACCCATTTGGGTTGAAACGAGTGTAACCCATTTGGATTGAAATGAATGTGACCCATTTCAGTTGAAACGAGTGTGAACCCATTTGGATTGAAAGGAGTGTGACCCATTAGAGGTGAAATGAGTTGAACTCATTTGAGGTGAAACGAGTTGTACCCATTTGAGGTGAAATGAGTTGAACCCATTTCATAAAGTTGGATAAGGACCAACATAGGTATTAACACCCTTCATCTTCAACCTTGAAACCAAGGTCTATTCTTCACGAAAAAGCTTGTAACAGTGCAAAGAAAGATGGGGAAGAAGAAGAACTAACTATTATTTGCAAGAATAAAAGTATGTATAACAAAGCAAGGTGTAGAGTTATAAAACCCGCCTCAAATGTTGTTCCTAGAGCTCCAAGCTTCCAAGCTTCGAGACTTTAATGGTGTCTAGAGCTCCACATGTCATCCAAGGTTGTTTCTTCAAGAAAGGTTGGGAAGGATCGGCTAGGAAGAGAAAACTAAGTGAATTAACCATGAAATCAACCTTATACAAGGATTTCCCCCATGAATTCAAGCTAGAAGATGGTGCTTTCTTACCTTAGAACAGGTTGGTCATTTCCCTAAGCTCCAGAGCTTTGCCTTGGTCGGTTGAGAAAGATGAGAAGTGAGGAAGTGAAGGGAATACGTTTGGTTGTTTTACAAGGAATTAGGCTTATATACTTTAGGTTATTTTCCACCATAAGGACCTCTAAAACATAGATTTCTCATCTAAGTCCCTTCTTCTTTCTAAGGCACGTACAAGCATGGTAATCTTATGCAAAGCTCATCAAAACTCAAGATCTAAGGGTAGATAAAACCAACATGCATACTAAGGTACATATATGAAGGGTCTTCTTACTCATACTAAGTATTTTCACTACAAAGGTCATCCTTCTTATCCAATTATTTAATTGAAGCGCCCCTCTCATCATTTCTTCTCTAATTGATGTAAAGAGTCATAAAATATATACTAGAAGGTATATAGCACAAGTTGCACCCCACATTTTGGGTAAATTGCACTTTACACCAAAATTAGGATTTAAGCACAAGGATTGCTCCACAAGCTGCACCTTGGTGCCCAGACTTGGGAAATCCATCATACCTCATCATATTCCTTCATATGATGTCTCTTTATTAGAGGAACATCTTAACCTATGTAATTTGCAAGTTAACCCCTCTAATTGGGTAATTTGCACATAGGTCCATGTATTACCAAACAATACTACAATCATTGTTTAAAAAGGACAAAAATGAAAATGTATGTTCCTTAGGAACTTAATTACATGCCAAAAGATAATCACAAGGATTTAATTACATATCTTAGGCAAAACACCTAGGGTTAATTCATAACCCAGGTCAGGGATGTTACAAATTATCCACCCCTTACAAGGATTTCGTCCTCGAAATCGATAAAACATATTAAGAAAAAAGATTAGGATATTTCCTTCTCATCTATTCTTCTAGTTCCCAAGTGGCTTCTTCAACACCACGGTGATTCCAGAGAACTTTTACAAGACTTATCTCTTTCTTCTTTAGCTTTTTAATTCTATTATCAAAGATTGACACCAGTCCTTCCTCATAAGTTATATCTTCATTCAATTCTATTTCCATAGGTTGTAGAACTGACTCGGTATCGGGATGACATTTCCTTAGCATAGAAATGTGAAACACAGGGTGTAGTTTTTGTAATTTTGGTGGTAACTCTAGTCTATAGGCTACCTTTCCAACCCGTTCAATGATTGGATAAGGCCCTATAAATCTAGGAGCTAACTTCCCTTTCCTTCCAAAGCAAAGGACTCCTTTCCAAGGCGAGACCTTGAGATACACTCTGTCTCCAACCTGGAACTTCAACGGTCTACGATGCTTGTCAGCATAAGATTTTGCCTATCTTGTGCAGTCTTAATCTGTTGTTGTATTACTTTAATCTTTTTCGTAGTCTGTTGCATAAGATCAGGACCTAACAATTGATGTTCACCAGTCTCATACCAGCATAAGGGTGATCTACAACGTCTGCCATACAAGGCTTCATAAGGTGCCATATCAATACTATGTTGATAGCTATTGTTATAGGAAAACTCTATCAGGCTTAGGTGCAGATCCCAACTTCCTGTGAACTGGAGAACACATGCTCTCAACAGATCTTCTAATGTATGTGTAGTCCTTTCTGTCTGTCCATCCGTCTGTGGATGAAAGGCTGTACTAAACCTTAACTGGGTTCCTAGTGCCCTATGTAGCTGTTCCCAAAAATGACTTGTGAACTGAGGACCTCTGTTAGAAACTATGGTGACAGGAACTCCGTGCAAACACACTATCTCTTGAACATATTATTGGGATAACCTTTCAGCTGAATAGGTTGTTTTGACAGGTAAGAAATGCACTGTCTTAGTCAACCTATCAACAATTACCCAAATGGAATCATGTCCTTTGTTTGTTCTAGGTAGACTAACAACAAAGTCTATGGTTACATGATCCCACTTCCACTGTCTTATGGGTAAAGGTTGCATTGTTCCTGGAGGCTTCTGGTATTCAGCTTTAACTTGCTGACACACTGGACACCTCAGAACAAACTCAGCTACGTCCTTCTTCATCCCAGGCCACCAATACATATCTTTCAAGTTTCAATACATCTTGGTGCTTCCTGGATGCATAGCATACATTGAAGAATGAGCTTCCTCTAGGACTAACTTCCTCAGGTTATCTACATCTGGTACTATCATCCTCCCACGATAGCATGCTACTTGATCATCTGATTCATGAAAACCTTCTCGCTTCTCATCACCATACTCAGATCTGATCTGCTGAACTGCAACATCAACTTGTCGTGCCTCCCTAATCTGCTCTCTTAGGGTGGGTATGATATGCATCTCAGCCAACAACCCGGCAATCCATGACACCTTCATCTGTACATTGTCTTGCCTTAAGGAGATAAGCATATCTTTCCTAGGGCATACTAAAGAGTTTAATTGTGCCCTATCAGAGGATGATGTTGTTGATTTCCTACTCAAGGCATCTGCAACTACATTGGCCTTTCCTGGATGGTAATCTATTATATAATCATAATCCTTGATTAACTCCATCCAGCGACGTTGCCTCATGTTAAGGTCATGCTGAGAGAAGATATACTTAAGGTTCTTATGGTCCGTGAAAATCTGGAAGGTTTCTATGTAAAGATAATGTCTCCAGATTTTCAAGGCATGAACCAAAGCAGCTAATTCTAAATCATGTGTCGGATAATTCTCCTCGTGTTTCTTAAGCTGTCGGGAAGAAAAAGAAATCACTTGTTTATCCTGCATCAACACACATCCAAGTCCATTCTTGGAGGCATCACAAAAGACTACATATCCTTTTCCTTGCTTAGGTAGCACAAGCACAGGTGCACTTGTCAACCTCTCCTTCAACAACTGAAAAGACTGTTGACACTTATCACTCCATGCAAAAGGAACATCTTTCCGGGTCAACTTCGTCAAGAGTAGGGCTATAGAACTGCAGTTTTTAATGAACCTTCGATAATAGCCAGCCAACCCTAAGAAACTACAAATCTCCGTCGGTGTTTTCAGTTGTTCCCACTGTAGAACAGATTCTACCTTTTTAGGGTCAACACGAATTCCCGAGGAAGATATCACATGTCGAAGAAAAGATACCTCCGGCATCCAGAACTCACACTTGCTAAACTTGGCGTATAGCTTATGTTGTCTTAGCAAAGTTAGAGCCTGACGAAGATGTTGTTCATGCTGGTGAGCATAACTACTATAGATCAGGATGTCATCTATAAAGACAACAACACACTGATCGAGGAAAGGTCAGAAAATTCTATTCATGAGTTCCATAAATGGAGCTGGTGCATTAGTTAGTCCGAACGACATAACTGTGAACTCATAGTGACCATACCTTGTCTTGAAAGTAGACTTGGGTATGTCACTGTCCTTAATACGAAGTTGATGATATCCTGACCTCAAGTCTATCTTTGAGAAGACGGTTGCACCACACAACTGGTAAAAAAGATCATCAATTCTAGGCAGGGGGTACTTATTCTTTATCGTTACTTTATTTAGTTGTCTGTAATCGATGCACAACCGCATTGATCCATCCTTCTTTTTAACAAATAAGACCGGAGCACCCCAAGGTGAAGTACTTGGTCGGATAAAACCTTTCCCAAGCAACTCTTGAAGCTGTTGCTTGAGTTTTGCCATCTCAGCAGGTGCCATCCTATACGGTGTTTGTGCTATAGGTTGGGTATCTGGGATCAAATTGATTTCAAAATCAATTTCCCGAGGCGGTGGCATACCTGGAAGTTCTTCAGGAAATACATCTTCAAATTCCCTGACTATAGGAACTTCGGCAAGGTTAGGACTCTTCATAGTGGTATCTATCACATGGGCCAAGAATGCATAACATCCTTGCCTCATCAGCTTATCAGCAACCATAGCAGACACAAGACAGGTGGGTAGAATCTTTCTCTCTCCTTGAAAGATCCATGTGTTGCTCTTATCAACAAACACAACCTGCTTGGATTCACAACCCAAGACAACTCTATACCTTTGCAAGGTATCCATCCCTAGGATTATATCAAATCCTTGCATATCAAGTGGTATAAGATCCACTTGAATGCGATGATTAGAAAAGAAGAGGTTGCAGGGAGAGCATACCTCTTGCAAAACAGTAGATCCTCTCAACGGAGTTTCAAGCAACAAGCTGTCTGCCCTATGTCTAACTGTCATATTGCAGTTACGAATCACTCTTTGAGTGACAAAGGAGTGCGTAGCACCCGGGTCAAGCAAAACAGATACCACACAGGATTTAGACATATCAGAATATAAAAGTTCCATCTGACCTGCCAGAACTCGTGGATTGACTACTGCTTCTGGTGGGTTCATAGCATAGAACCTCGCTATCGCCTGAGGTTGAGTTGGTGCTGACGATCCAGCCTGAGACGCTTGCCCACGTCCTCTAGCTGCTCCTTGAGACTGCCTTCTCTGTGATCCCTATTGATCCTGCCTCAGAGGCTGTGTCACACTGACAGGCCTAGACCTACAGTCCTTCATCAGATGTCCCACCTTCCCACAGTTATAGCAACTCCTCTCCAGTTGTTGTGGTCTTGGCGGTCCTGTGACCGATATTGATGCTGAACTGTGAGTCTCTCGTGGCGGTAAACCTCGTCCTCTACCTCTACTTGGGGACCACTGAGTCTGAGAACTAGATCTGGGTGGTGGAGGTGTAGGTGCAGAGAATCTAGGCTTCTTAAAGTCTCTAGATGAAGATCCCTGGAACTGTGGATATCTCTTTTGGGTTTGTCTTTTCTCGACTACGGATCTCTCTATCCTTTGGACTGACTCAACAAAGGTAGAGAATCTCTCCCGGTTTTCTAGTGCAGACACGGGAGTAGTCATGTCAGCATTTAAACCCTTCTAAAACCTCCTAATCCTTTCTGCATCTGTGGTAGCCATATGCGAACAGAATCCCAACAACTCCATGAACTTAGACTCATACTCGCTAATGTTCATCATACCCTGTCTCAGTCTCTCAAATTGAGAGATCATCTTGTCCAGGAAGGTCTTTGGAAAATATCTGCGAACAAATTCCCGACGAAAGTCTTCCCACGAGATCTCTATTCCAGGCCTATTCTACTCTTCCATGGTCCACCAGTGACCAGCACTACCTTTGAGAAGATAGACAACATGTCTAACCTTCTCTCCTTCGGGGATGTTAAGGATTCTGAAAGCTTTCTCCAACTCAGTTAAGCACAGATCAACATCAGCAGGGTCAGTTGTTCCAAAATATTCAGTTGCTCCGTCCCGATGAAGTCGCTCGAACGTTTTACCGATACCTTGACCCTCAGACTGGACAGGTGCCCTAGGTGCAGGCATGGGCATCCTGTCGGTGATATGTGTCATGGCAGTCATAAACTGCCCAAACATGGTTTGTACCGCTGGGTTTCCCATGTCAGCTGGGTCAAACTAAGGTGGCTCCAAAGGTGGCTCCGGCACAGGTTGCTCTAATTTTAGGTTCCTTGCACCTTCTCGAGGTGCAGCAACACTACTTTCTGCTTCGTACTCCTCCTGTGGTCCAGACATCCTTAATTATCTTCTTCTCCTGAGGAGCAGAAGACTCTATTAGATAAGAAGGAAGTACTAAGGATAGACTTGACACTCTAAGTCCTATGTCTCTGTAGACTCAGCGAACCTAGAGCTCTGATACCACTAATTGTGAGCTCTGATCTCCAAAACACAAGATAAACATTGCGGAAGCGATTCGATTAACAGCGGAATACGAAAATCACGAGAAATTAAAACTTTTCGAAAACGAGATCTTAAAAACCTGAAACTCCTTTTATAAAAGTAAGATGAACTATTTAAATCTCTGATAAATCACTTCTCGAGTGATTATATACGTCATGATACAAAATTTAAAGATTTCAAAATTCTCAGAACAACAAACTCCTAGGACCTGAGTGTACAGAGATGACATAAGACTATTCTGACTACAAGACTAGACAGCACAATGTTTCCACCTGAAGTCACTGCTGCTCCTGAATTTGCTACTGTTGCTGCTGTCCACCTGCAGATCGGTTCCTTCGACCTCGACGTCCACCTAAAGGTAGAAATCTACGGGGTGAGACAATTTTAAATAATTGTCCCAGTGAGAGTTATAACTCTCCGCCAGAAACTTTGTTAAAAGCAATCAAAAGAATATCATGAGCAGGTAATTTAGGTTAGTCACAGCAGGCTTGATAACAAATACTCATCTTTATTTAAGGAATATTAAGAACACGTATACTAATGCTTGAACAGGATATTAAAAACAAGCAATGTAATATCAATCAATGTTCCTCGTAGTTCAACCTAAGCAGTTATGCTACGCGGTTGATTATGTTTTACAAACATCATTATGACCTGCAGAGATGAGGTATACCGCTCATGCTCCAACCGATCACTAGTAAGTCGCATCGGTATCATACTAGGTCATCGAAAGAGCCGGATTCTCATGACCTTCAACTACCTCAGTCAGAATGAGGATAAACATGCAGGACATTTAGTGTCCCTGCTAATCTAGCTCACCAGGGTATTCTGGTACTTCGCTATTAGAGTCACATTGGCATTCTGCACTCTCTTCGCCATCGAAAGATTTCATGTTTATCTCTCATCGATGCGGTATAAAAGATTCCCTTGGAAGAATAGTGTTACATCATCCTGGTATAAATATATAGTGAAAGGTTGATGGATTAAGATACATCAACATCAACTCCTATACTAGGATGTAAGGATATACACATCCATATTCCCCCACATACTCTAAAGTATGTGATCCAGGATTTCCCTTAGGAAAACCTGTTTCACCATCATTTAAAGTCTGACAATGATGGATCTATGATCAGGGCTCTACATGATATGATTAAACTTGGTTATTAGGTACATTTCAGTATTCTTTTAGCATCATACATGTTTCCAAACATTCAAGTACTAAACATGGCTATAACAGAAGAATACTAAATATAACAGGTATTACTCATATCAGTTATCAGATGGATGTCAGTTCTTAATCATCTTATCACTACAATTCAGGAACATAGGTGTTCACACCCTTATATCATCATAACACTTGCTATCAAATGTCATGTCAGCATCAAGTCATCTATTAGCATGACCTCGATGTCATTCATGGCCCTTAAGGCATATCAGTTTCATATGATACCACTTGCATTTAGGCAACATAGTTATATCTATTCATAAGCTATTGACATGCTTTCAATGAACATGATGTCATGATCCTTACCTAGATATGATTATTTTCTTATAGGAACCTGCATGATTAAATCAATTGATAATAATCAAAATTCATTATCAGATCAGCAGTTAATAAGACAGAATTAACCCTTCAATTCAAAGGTTATACTTTTATGTCCTTACAAAGGGTAAGATTCCCTTGTTTACATCATTTAGGGTTATTCACCCCTTTCATTATGATTGGGAATAATAATTCTTCAGCTCATATCTTTGATAATACAATTCATGCTTAAAGGAATAACATGAGTTTAGGGTTTATTGTTCATTTTTACATATTACATGAACTAGGGTTTACTATTCACATTACTCATGATTACCCTAAAATTAGGGTTTACTATTCACATTACTCATGATTACCCTAAAATTAGGGTTTACTATTCACATTACTCATGATTACCCTAGAATTAGGGTTTACTATTCACATTACTCATGATTACCCTAGAATTAGGGTTTACTATTCACATTACTTATGATTACCCTAAAATTAGGGTTTACTATTCACATTACTCATGATTACCCTAGAATTAGGGTTTACTATTCACATTACTCATGATTACCCTAAAATTAGGGTTTACTATTCACATTACTCATGATTACCCTAGAATTAGGGTTTACTATTCACATTACTCATAGCATCATCATGAATGAGAAACATCATCATTATTGATACTTTCAAATTCGGTTAAGACTCATCAATTATCTTAATTAAGGTTTTCATGATCTCTCATAAGTGGATCATACCCTAATCCTGCATATTCATATACATTGAAGGTACTTTATTTGAGTTTTAACCATAAATGGTACTTTCTCTCTCTCCTTCCTAATGAAAGGTGATTACATCACTCTAGATAGGGTTGGTTTAAGTCCTTGTTGATTAACATAAACCAATTCACCACTATCATGTCATTAGAGTTTACATAAAACAAGGTATCCTTTAATTGAACCCATTTAGGTTGAAACGAGTGTGACCCATTTGGGTTGAAACGAGTGTAACCCATTTGGATTGAAACGAGTGTGACCCATTTCAGTTGAAACGAGTGTGAACCCGTTTGGATTGAAATGAGTGTGACCCATTTCAGTTGAAACGAGTGTGAACCCATTTGGATTGAAACGAGTGTGACCTATTTCAGTTGAAACGAGTGTGACCCATTTGGGTTGAAACGAGTGTAACCCATTTGGATTGAAACGAGTGTGACCCATTTCAGTTGAAACAAGTGTGAACCCGTTTGGATTGAAACGAGTGTGACCTATTTCAGTTGAAACGAGCGTGACCCATTTGGGTTGAAACGAGTGTAACCCATTTGGATTGAAACGAGTGTGACCTATATTAGTTGAAACGAGTGTGACCCATTTGGGTTGAAACGAGTGTAACCCATTTGGATTGAAACGAGTGTGACCTATTTCAGCTGAAACGAGTGTGACCCATTTGGGTTGAAACGAGTGTAACCCATTTGGATTGAAACGAATGTGACCCATTTCAGTTGAAACGAGTGTGAACCCGTTTGGATTGAAAGGAGTGTGACCCATTAGAGGTGAAACGAGTTGAACCCATTTGAGGTGAAACAAGTTGAACCCATTTGAGGTGAAACGAGTTGAACCCATTTGATAAAGTTGGATAAGGACCAACATAGGTATTAACACCCTTCATCTTCAACCTTGAAACCAAGGTCTATTCTTCACGAAAAGGCTTGCAAGAGTGCAAAGAAAGATGGGGAAGAAGAAGAACTAACTATTATTTGCAAGAATAAAAGTATGTATAACAAAGCAAGGTGTAGAGTTATAAAACCCGCCTCAAATGTTGTTCCTAGAGCTCCAAGCTTCCAAGCTTCAAGACTTTAATGGTGGCTAGAGCTCCACAGGTCATCCAAGGTTGTCTCTTCAAGAAAGGTTGGGAAGGATCGGCTAGGAAGAGAAAACTAAGTGAATTAACCATGAAATCAACCTTATACAAGGATTTCCCCCATGAATTCAAGCTAGAAGATGGTGCTTTCTTACCTTAGAACAGGTTGGTCATTTCCCTGAGCTCCAGAGCTTTGCCTTGGTCGGTTGAGAAAGATGAGAAGTGAGGAAGTGAAGTGAGGAAGTGAAGGGAATACGTTTGGTTGTTTTACAAGGAACTGGGCTTATATACTTTAGGTTATTTTCCACCATAAGGACCTCTAAAACATAGATTTCTCATCTAAGTCCCTTCTTCTTTCTAAGGCACGTCCAAGCATGGTAATCTTATGCAAAGCTCATCAAAACTCAAGATCTAAGGGTAGATAAAACCAACATGCATACTAAGGTACATATATGAAGGGTCTTCTTACTCATACTAAGTATTTTCACTACAAAGGTCATCCTTCTTATCCAATTATTTAATTTAAGCGCCCCTCTCATCATTTATTCTCTAATTGATGTAAAGAGTCATAAAAGATATACTAGAAGGTATATAGCACAAGTTGCACCCCACATTTTGGGTAAATTGCACTTTACACCAAAATTAGGGTTTAAGCACAAGGATTGCTCCACAAGCTGCACCTTGGTGCCTAGACTTGGGAAATCCATCATACCTCATCATATTCCTTCATATGATGTCTCTTTATTAGAGGAACATCTTAAACTGTGTAATTTGCAAGTTAACCCCTCTAATTGGGTAATTTGCATATAGGTCCCTGTATTACCAAACAATACTACAATCATTGTTTAAAAAGGACAGAAATGAAAATGTATGTTCCTTAGGAACTTAATTACATGCCAAAATATAATCACAAGGATTTAATTACATATCTTAGGCAAAACACCTAGGGTTAATTCATAACCCAGGTCAGGGATGTTACAGCAGCCATAGTATCCTGCGAAGTATGAAGGAATTGTTCCACAAGCCATTGTGCAAATGCACCTTGAGATATTTGTTGATGTTCTTTCTCCACAAATTGAAGAAACTTTGTGAATGGTTCTCTATAAATATCTAGAAATTGAAAAATAAAAACAAATAACTTATTATTTGAGCAACTATAAGAAATGGAAAGAAAATTTGATCAAGAACTTCATGTAGTAGAAAAATAATTAAAGAGAAATTACCTGAGGGAGGTATCAAATCCTCAAAACATGCAACACCACTGGACACTTTTTCTGCATTCTTATGATTTGATGTTGGTTCTATAGGTTCCATTTGGGTTGCTTCTTTCAACTTCTTTTTACGAGGAGGCTTGATTCCTATGAACACAAAAAATAATCTAAAACTTACCAAGAAAAAAATTAATGAAAATATAGATAGCTTACAAACATACCTGAAAGGTTACACAATGGCTCACTAAGATTGATAGATGAACTAGACTGATAACCTAAACACCATAGTGAAGTTTCAACTATTTTTCACTATTTCATTTATATAAAAAATAAACAATTGTGATTATTAAAACATACCATGGGAAGTATTTCTATCATTCCCATTAGTATGATTTTCATCATTTGGTGGACATGATTGTAGAACTGAATGAAGTGGTCTTGTTTTTCCTATATGACCCATGTTCCTGCAATACTAGTAAAAATTAGATATAATAAGCACTAAATATATAAAGTAAGTGAATCACTGGTAGAAATAGAAAGATTCATATTATACCTTAAGTACTTTTCCTTTTTAACCTTTTTCTTGATTTATTTACTAAGGAGGTATCTACCAGTATATTGTCAGTCATATCTGATCTAGTCCACGATTCATTATTGTTGGTGTCATTCATGTGATCACTAACCCAACAACATCAATATTTGTAATGGAAATTTGCTCATCTTCATTAGTTGCTGAGAAATTGGGAGTACCATACGTATGCCTAGGCCTCCAATGACAAACAACACTCCAATCAGGAAACTCTGGATCAATTGAATAGTACACTTGTTGTGCTAGTGATGGAAAAATGAATGGCTCATCTTCATAGCTTCTTTGACTAGTATCAATCATAGTGTAATTGAACTCGTCCTTTTGGAAGCCATTGTTTGTGTCATACCATGTACATTTAAATAGATGTAAGATAATATTATTAGAGTATGCAACCTCTATGATGTCTACAAGAGAACCATAAAATATGCTCCCATCATCCCCAATAGTCATTACACCACTATTTTGTGTGACTCTCCTACTTTCCCTTTCTTTCACTTCAAATTTGTAACCATTAATGAAATATCCTTTGTATGAACGTATTCCAACTTTAGGACCATAAGATAAGCATTTTACATCTTCTGATACCTCATTGAATTCATCTAATGACAAAATCTGGAAAAATACACATTGTTAAGAGAAAATATTAGGAATTGGATTTTAAAATTTATGAAATGGCTCACATGTTGTTTCATCCAATGGACAAAATTATTGTGTTGTTCCTCTTGAAGTTGTGATTCAGTCCAATTAGGCTGGCATGCTTGTAAAAATCTTTTATGCATTCTACATGTCAACAAGTTAGGCTTAGTTGCTTATAATTTGCAAAAAATGATATGAACACATATGAGGGTTGCACATACATCAAATATGGTTGTACTTCGTTTGTATTGAATAATACAAAATGATGTGCTTGCAGTATCTCATCTTCAGAAAGTAAGCACTCCACCCCAACACCAATTGGTCCTTCTACATATTTCTTTGTGCTATCAAGCTTTGGGATGGTATTATCCTTGAATCGAGAACAAAATGTCACAGCTTCCTCCATTAGATAGGCTTTAGCAATAGAACCCTCAGGTCTATGTCTATTACGAATGTAATTCTTGAGTCGAAATAAATATCGTTCTACCGGATACATCCATCTAAAATAGACAGAACCTGCTATTTTAGCTTCAGTAGCCAAATGAACTGCCAAGTGTACACTTACATCAAAGAATGCCGGAGGAAAGATTCTCTCGAGCTTGCATAGAGTCACTGGAATTTGTTTCTCTAGTTTCTCCATCTTGCCAACATCAATGACCTTATTACATATTTCCTTGAAAAATGAGGCCAATTCACTAATTGCAATTGCAACATATCTAGATGTTGTTGTTCTCAATGCCAAAGACAAAAGTTGTCGCTTAAGTATGTGGTGATCGTGACTTTTTAAAACACCAATCTTCCTATCTGATAGAATAATTTTTTTTGAGATGTTTGCGAAGAAACCATAAGGTAATTTCAAATCCTTTAAGACTTTAAGAAAAGAATCTTTTTCTTCATTTGTCATGTTGTAAGATGCACGAGGAAGAGCTGACTTTTTAGTGTTTTTGAAGGACTTAATCCACAATGGTCTTCTTATTTCAAATGCCTCCAAATCTAACATTGATTTTATGTCTTTGGTTTTTCCATCTTGCTCTAGTAGCCAATCTAAAATATTTTCACAAATATTTTTTTCAATATGCATTACATCCAAATTGTGACGTATCAACAATGTCTTCCAATAAAGAAGGTCAAAAAAGATACTTTTCTTTTTCCATCCACTTTTTGCAAATGCTACATGATCATAATCATGTAAATAAGTTTCTACCTCTTCACCACTTAAAGGTTTTGGGGGAGTCTCAAGCTCAACATTGCCATCAAAATTCTTTACATCTTTACGCCATGGATGATTAATTGGTAAGAAGCGGCGATGCCTTAGATAGGCAACCTTCTTACTGGCTGGGAGGTAAAGAGACCCACTATGAACATGGCATAAAGGGCATGCTTTGTACCCTTTTGTGCTCCATCCAGATAACATGGCATATGTTGGGAAGTCACTAATAGTCCATAACAAGGATGCACACATGATGAAGTTTTCACCAGTAGAAGCATCATAGGTTTTTATCCCATCAACCCATAATATTTTTAGCTCATCAACTAAAGGCTGAAGATATATATCAATATCCCTTGGCATTTTGGGACCATCAGTCAAAAGTGTCAACATAAAGTAAGATTGATCCAAGGAAAACCAGGGAGGAAGATTGTATACCATTAGAATCACTGGCCATATTGAATAGTTAGTACCCTTAGACATGTTAAAAGGATTAAAACCATCAGCTGCTAGCCCCAGTCGCACATTACGTGCTTCATTACTAAAGATCGGATGTGTATTATCAAATTGTCTCCATGCTTCAGAATCCCTAGGATGACTCATTTCACCCATCTTACTAGGTGGAGCTTTCTTGTGCCATGTCATGAGAGTAGAAGTAGCATTACACATGTACAACCTCATCGATCTCGGAATCAGAGGAAAATAGCGGACAAGCTTTGCTGGTATTTTCTTTTTCTTTTCAGCAGAACAAATCCATCTAGACTTATTGCATTTTGGACAGTGATTTAAATGTTCATTTTCCCCATAGAATAACAAGCAATCATTAGAGCAAGCATGGATCTTATTACATTTGAGGCCTAAGTTTCTCATTACCCTTTTACATTCATCCCATTGTTTTGGAAGTGTGTTGTTTGGAGGGAGAATTTTTTGAACAAAGTCCAAAACATCGCAAGAACCATTCTTACTCCATTTATTATCACATTTCATCTTCCATAGAGCAAGAATAGCATCAAACTTGGAAATTGAACAATTAGGATATAAAGTAGTATTTGCATCTCGCATCATCTCTTCTAAGTTTTTTATGGGTTCATCATGATGTTGTTTCTTTTCTGTGGATTTATCATCATGATTATCCTCTACATAATTACCCATTACATCATTTAGCACATTCAACATATCTATATTGTTCATATTCCCAACTATATGTCTATCAAAATTCTCCCCATGATATTTCCATGTTGTATATTGTTCAAAGAAGCCATTGCACAATATATGATGCCGAATGATGTCTAAACGTTGATAAATTGTGTTCTCACAACTTTTACAAGGGCATAATTTTTCAGAGTTCAGGTTATCTTTAAATTCCAATTCTAGAAAAAACTCCACACCTTCACGGAAATGTAAATCATTTAGTCGTTCAAACTTAGAGTTGCATCTATACATCCAACTCTTATCTTGGATAGACTGATTTCTCATTGTCACCAAACCTTCAAATGATAATTAAAAAATTATGTTAAAAACAATCAAGGCCAACCAACAAAAATTACAATATAAATTGATTAATCTAAAATTTGTTAGTAGAGAAGGTAACCTCAACATAAGAAGCTAACACTAGAATTGTCTATTCTTTTAAATAAAAAGTGTATGGAATTTATGATTACAAAGATCTATGCACTTTCAAATATGATATCAATATCATAAATCTGAACAAAATGGATGTCATTATTTTCTAGAACATGTAATAACTACGTCATGTACTTCCAAATATAGTTTTTGTATCTAATAGTATAGTAAAATAATTTTTAAAAATTTAATAATGAGCGAAAGATGTTGAAATGATTCAACATTAAATATATTTTCTTCATTGAATTAAGACGTGTCTCTCCTTATATATTCAATTCTAAGATCAGTGTCCTAATATCCTATTAGATGAGGGAGTTATAATTTGTTATATTAGATGTTTCAATATAAAAATAATTATGTCAAAGTGGTAATCAAATTGTTAATTTCTACAAAGTATTCAAGAGCCCAACGTCATGAGAAAAAAATCTGATCTTTGAAATTCATATATAATGGTGGCAACACATAAAAATGAAAGAAGTTAAAATTGAGAGACAAGCCAGAAACTAATATCTAAAGAAAAGAACAACATTAGAGACAACATTCTAGAAGAAAAAGGCATCTGTTGACATAGGCAACCCGACTATATGGGAAATAAGGGGCATTGGGTTGTGATATGCTACATAATTACAGTTATAGCAGTATTTTTCAGTCTGCATAGCATCGAAACAGAAGACGTACCGGTTGGGGGCCAAAACTTTGAGGCGCAAACTAAATGAAGGTCGATTGACCGTACTAGGACAGATGAGAGCCCTTGGACTAACACCACAGTAGACTGATGGAATAAATGCCCTTGCAGTAAGCGTCTGAGGTACTTCGGCAAACACAACTATCCGATTTATGTTGATCGTCGGGAGTAGAGGAGGCTGCACATGCCCATGTCCATCCCAAACACCTTGAGGTGGAACAACATCAGGGAAAAACAAACTCGAGCATCATCCCACACTACTGCCAATGAACGACAAGAAGCTATCAAAGAATTGGGCACCAACAACAGCGAGCGCGAGGCCAGAAGAGGTTTTCACCGTTGAATCCTAATGCTGGAAGGATATTGAGATACAAAATCTTAACTTAAGCACGCACGATCAGGGAGGTAAGAATTAGGATCTTTTTCTTACCGTTCTGGAACTAACTGCTCATGCTGCATCTTGAACTGCTCGTGCAACTACTGCATGCGCTTCTCTTGTCTCCGGTCTTGGATCACCTACTAACTACTGCGACTGGGTTTGAATCTCGATCAAGGACTGGATCTGCTGCTAGTGCTACCTCTGCTTCTCTCGTGACTGGTGTTGCCTGTTCGTGACTCTGATCTCATCGGCATCGGTAATCGTTTAAGTCCGGTCAGGTACAAAAAATATTGAATGGAGCAAGGGAGGGTCTTGTGAGCCTATGTCCGGTCACGGCGGACGGCGGGACGAACGACTGGAGGGTTTTGCGGAGGTAGTTGGCAGACAGAGA